>JAVJIF010006329.1:0-157500 GCA_038442645.1 Agave tequilana
AGGGAGAGTGTCATTAAGAGAGGGGGGAGTGGGAATTGAGAGAGAGATGAAAATTAAAGGAGAGGGAATTTAAGAAGGAGAGGGGGTTTGATGCTGTCGTTCGCTGGTCAAGGGAAGGAGAAAAGAAAAGAAAAAAAGAAAAGATAGAAGAAGGAAAATATATAGGAGAAGGGGGAGATATTTTCGGTTTTTGTGTGGAGGAGAAAAAAGGAAAAAGAAAAAGAAAAGAAAAGAAAGAAAAGAAAATATTGTGGTGGAAAAAAAATGAAAGAACGGAAAAAAAGAAAAGAAAAGAAAATAACGGGTATTAACTCTAGATCTGAGAAAATACTAAAAACACCGAAAATGTTGGAAAAATAAAATAACTCGAAAAGGTCTCCAAAAATTCTTAAAAATTAAAAAATATTATTTTAATCTATATGGTGAAATCCAATTCAATAAATTCAATCATGTTTTTAAATTAAAAATCTTGAAATCTACCGTTGATGCAGGTCGACACTAAATCCGGTCAAGTTTCGATAAATTTAGAAAAATCTCTAAAAGTACATTAAAATAGAAAATGTGATTCTAAGAAGTAATATAAAAGCAGATTTTAAAATTTTAACTCTTTATAAATTAAAAAATCTGGAATTGATTAGCGATATTGGTCGACACCGCTTTTGAAGATTTTGCAATTAATTCAAAAAAATTCTAGAGAATCTTAAAAATTCTAAAATATTAGAAAACAGTATTTAAAACTGAAAACTATCAAATCTGAATATCAAAAAGGTTAAATCAATTAATACACTAGGAGAAGATCCCCAGTTCAGATTAGGGCTGATTCCGAGTTCACGAATTCAGATCCAATGCAAAACAATCGCATAAATAATCTTAAAATAAAAATAAATATGTGAAGTAAATTATAAAATATGATTGAAAATCTGAATATGTATCAAGTACGTATTCCGAGAACGGGGTGTTACATTAATAAAAACTTAACGAAACATTCCTAAAATAGAAGGGTACAAATTTGCATTACTGTTAACCAATTATTTTATCATCACTATGAATGTTAATAGTAGCTTCCCATTATTAAAATTTTTAAACAATTGTTCTGATCATAATCCAAGTCTAACTTATAGCCAAATCCAATTAAGAAGTCAAGTTCGAGTACAAGTCCTACGATGACAAATTGTCCAAATCTATTCAAGAACACGAAACAAAGTTATAGTGTTTGATGATAATAAAGTATGCTAGGATTCTATAGTTCATGACCTACTCCATCTCTGCTACTATAATGCGATGAATTGTTTAGTGATAATTATTTGTCTAAGCCTATTACCTCTGAAAAAGTTGAAGGCCCAAAACAAAACACTTTCTTACCAAGTTCATTCTCTTCTGAATTACGTTGGCATTAGTTCGAATTATGCTTCTAGGACATGTGCAAATACCGTGCTGTTAAAGTTAGCGTCTATATGTGGAGCTAGCTCATCACTAACTTACCTTTTTGAGAATTCTAATTTGCATTGTCGCATTATAGTAGCAGAGATTAGAGATGGAGTAGGTCAAAAGCATGAACTACAGAGACCTAGTGTACGTTTGTTATCATAAAATCACCCTATCTATGATTCAACTGAAAAAAAATTAGCATGAAGCCTTTTTCCAAGCTTGCGTTTGATTTCCAACAGATTTATAGCCCATGCATTCAAGATGGACAAACACTATAATTTTGAGCTGTTATTGTTTCTTACTTTAGTAAGTCACGTAACACATCTCTTCTTTCTGTAAAAGGTTATGAGTTTGAATATCTTCATCAGAAAATATTATAAGGCTCAAGTAAGTACGAAAAATATTTGCCTTTTATCTTTTAGTGCTCATGGAATATATAATGGTTTGGCCACTGGTCTCTTTCTAGTATTTAAAGGAGCATTTGTAATGTCTTAATTTGTTTTTATTTAAAAGCGAGTAAAAGTTCATAATGTCTATATAAAAGAAGAGATAATGTGGAGCCAATAAGCTAAAGTTATCTAGGTTAAACATAGGGACCTTAATACTGCCTTCTTCTACAAAAACAATTAGCATGATAAAGAGGGGGGAAGACGATCAATAAAGTGTAATCACAGGGAGAGAGCATGGAGGATGAAGATCGTATTACATGGATCATTCATGACCATTTCAAGAAAATGTTCGGTTCCAGGACCGAGCTGAGATGGCCGGGGCTATACCATCCCAACAAAATCTTACAAGGGAGTGGAAATATAATATGGTGGATATTTCCATACCTTTCACCGAGAAGGAGATCAAAGGGAGGTTTGGGGATGGAAGCAGAAAAGGCACTGGGCCCAGATGGTTTTCCGATTTTCTTCTAGCGACATTTTTGGGATATAGTTAAGTTGGAGGTGATCAACTTGATGGAATCTTTACACTGTGGGACTTTAGAAATTAAAAGGCTTAATTTTGCCCATGTGGTACTTGTACCTAAGAAAAATGAGACTAGGAAAGTGGGGGATTTCAGGCATATTAGTGTTTGAAGGCCTCAAAGAAAATTTTCTCCATGGTTTTGGCTAACAAGCTCAGCGATATCTTGGGAGAAACTATTGACTATTGTCAAGCAAGGTTCCTTAGGGGAAGGACTACGTTGGACTTTATAGCTACTGCACAGGAGGTTATTCAATTTACTAAGCGTAACTGAACACCGGGGTTCATGTAGAAGCTAGATTCTGAAAAAAACTTACGATATGCTGGAGTGGGAATGCATTCTGGAAACCTTACAGTCTTGGGGTTTCTCTTCTACTTGGATCTTTTGGATCAGACTGTGGTTACAATTTGCAAAAGTGACAATATTGATAAATGACATCCAAGGGCGGGAGATTGCTTGCAAAAGGGATTAGCGGTAGGGGGACCCTCTCTCCTCTCTGATCTTCATGCTGGTGGCTAACAGACTTCATCAAATGATCTCTAAATGCCGAGAAAGAGGACTCATTAAAGGGTTGGGATGTCGCAATGAAACCAATGTTATTATCAACCTGCGATACGCGGATGATACTTTAACTTCAGGAAGGATTGCTTGATGCAAGCTTCTATTCTCTAATAGATATTGATTTGTTATGAGAGGTGGTCAGGTCTTAAAATCAATTTCACAAAAGTTCATTGATATTCTTGTGGGAGTTACGGCCAACAGCTAACTAATTTCACAGGTTTTCAATTGTCAAGTTCAAAAGCTTCATATCACCTTGTTGGGTTTACCACTTTCGGTGGGTAGCCTCAAGAAATCTCTGTGGAAATCGATCTTTGATAAGATTCGAAAGAGATTGGCAGGATGGAAGGAAAAATTGCTCTCCATAAGTGGATGGATCATGATGATTAACACGGTACTCTCTGTCATCCCCACTTATTACCTCTCATTTTTTCCATTTTCCAGATTGGTGGAAAGGGAGATTGATTCCTTAAGAAGAAAATTCCTATGGATGGGTGCTAACATTGAGGGGAAAGGCTTCATCATGGTGAACTGGAAAAATGTTTGTAAACAAAAAGAGTTTGAAGAATTAATATGATTAATCTTTGGGATTTCAACATCCTTACTTTTCAAATGGTGATAGAAATTATTCGACGAACCGAACTATAAATGGGCATCACTGCTATCCCACAGTTACCACCCCCATACAGGATGGTGATCAGATAAGAATATTAATAAGGGTTCTGCATCTCAGTTTTGGAAAGGATTGAAGTCCGTCAAGGACATCTTCTTCTTAGGATTTGCAATGCACGTAAAGAATGAGAGGGGCACCAAATTTAGAATAGACAATTGGTGCTCAAAGGTCACTTTGGAGAAGTTGTTCCCTCAACCTTTCACTATAGCATAAGGCCCTCAGGAACAGTATATGCACATTAGTCGGCTAGTGGTTGGAACATTAAGGTGCCCAACGTATATTAGGAAGAGCTCTCTAGTATAAGGAAAGAACTCTTGCAAATGCTTCGTGTCTGTATTCCTTCAAATGAGGAGGAGAGAGATCGTCTGACATGGGATTGGGACCAGAAACGGGTGTTCTCAATCAGAAATGCCTACTATAGACTGAATAATGGGGGATTTGATGCCCATTCACTATGACCATCTAGAGAGCTAAGACGTCATTAAAGATCAGAGCACTCCTTTGGTTGGTCGTGAAGAGGGCTATCCTTGGGATAAGCTTAGAAAAAGGAATTGTCAGAGGCCTATCATTTGTATTCTTTGTAAAGCAGAATAAGAAACTATTGACCATTTTTTCTGTCATGCCTCAGTACTCATATTTGGGACCAGATGGCTTGGTGTCTGAAATTGCATCTACCTCAGCTACCTTCTGATGTGAACCTGCTTTGGCCTCGTGGAGACACAATTCCTTCAATAATCGAATGAGAGTTATTTGAGACTTAGTGGCAGGTGCTAGTTTCTGGGAGATTTGGAGGAAGCGTAACAATAGAATCTTTAATGATAGCCGGAATATCTGACCGGATATTCCGTGCATCTTCTGCTTTCATTTCTCGTTGGCTTGATCTTTTTTCAGGCAATTCCAAAGACTTTGTGAGGCGGTCCCTAGAAGTTCCACTTGTGGGTGATGATTCTCGCAGCCACTTGGAGAAGTCACGAGGGAACGGAGATGATTGAGGTTTTACCTGCGCACAAATACAAAATTTCAGAAATATAAAATAGAAGTGCAAGGTGCTCAATATTACCGCTATAGTAAGTGGCTATGCGGGTCGTGATCCACAAGGAGGGACTAGTGATGGAAGCTTTTTTAGCAAGTTTGCTTTTAAGTTACATTCAATGGTTAAAATTCTTCTTTTAGTTCTTAAAAAGAAAAGAGAAAAATGGAGTTAAAGTCAAGATAGGAAGAAAGTGGTAGAATGAGAAGATGGAGAAAATAGAAATGATATGTACAAAGAAATTGAAAGAGTGAAAGAGATTTGGGTGATTATGGTTTTAGTGATCTACACTAAAAGTTACAAGAAAAGAAAGAAAAATTAAAACCTAAAAAATATACTTATCTCTTCGGCGCCTACTTACCTTTTACCCGTATCGATGATGTACCTTTACTTGAAAGCAAACAAAGCATGGCAGATGAGATCTTCCCCATTCTCGATTTACACTATAAAATGAAGTGGCAAACTATACTACTATAGAAATGGATATCCATTACCATAAGCCATCAACGGCACTTGCAAGGACAAGGCAACTTCGAGGCTATCAGTTTCATTTGGATCCATAAACACAAAAGAGGGAAGCGAAGAAAAACAAGAATAGAAAAGAAAAGAAAATCTTGATTTGATTTAAATAACAATGGAAGAAAAGATCACTTATACCGGTGTCACCTTCAGTACAAGCTTGCTCTCATTCCACCATGAAAGTCTCCTCTCCTCTCAGTTACATAATAAAACAAAAATTACATAAAAGAAAACTAAAACCCTAAGTTACAAACTACAAATTAGCCTAAGTTCTACTCTCTGCTTGGTCATTTCCTTCCTTGCCTTTGAGATTGTAGGTATTTATAGGAGAAATGCAGAGGGTAGAGGAGTATGAAGATAAGAGAAGCTGGCTATTTCTGAATTTGAATCCTCCCCTTTTCTCCAAACTTGATTTGATGTGGATATTCAGTTCTAATCTGCAGCTTATTGGCGTATTGATTGCCAAATATAACTTATCAAATGACATAATTAAAAATAATGATCAATTTAAGAGTTGTAACCCTTTAAGTCCTCTTTGTGGATCATCTTGAATCATCAGATTTGAGTTCTGTTAGCGAAAGTTATGATTCAAATACTAAAATATATTCAGTTAAAATCTGAGTGAAAATTACTTCATCTCATCCGTTGATCTTCTCTCTATCCGTTTATCCCTTTAGATTTGGACTTTGTATTTGATATTATTCTCGATTGATCTTTAACTTTAATCACTTGATTCACCAAAAACTGAATTTAACCAACTGAATTTGGGATCCTCCTCCTCTAATCAAATAGATCTAGTTAAATCTGAATTTAAATAATATTTATTTGATTTTATCCTCTTTCTCCCTGATTGGTAGTGAAAAGTGCATTTTTATCATTACATTTACCATCACATTTTCATATTTATTCATATAATTCTGCACATTTACTAATATTTTATGATTTATTGTGTGCAGGCCTTGAGAAATAAAAATAAAGAAATAAAGCCTCAAAAGAAGCCCAAAAGCCCATATTTAAGCCCAATGCAAAAGTTGCAATTATTAAATGTCAAAATTGCAATTACACAAGGGCAATAGTTGCAAATACAAAGAAGAGGAAGGATAGACTTCTATTCAACCCTAAACACTTGCAGGATGAGGATAAAAGCCAAAGAAGAGAGTGCAAAGATAAGGAAATTCGTTTAAAAAGATATTGGGAGATTTGAGATCTAGGTAACTTGCTTCCCAAGTTATCTCAAAATCCAAGATAAAGAGCCAGGATGCAGCTTCCAGAAGATTACGCCCAGATGGACGGACCAGGGGAAGCCACGCGCCAAAGCGCTTGGCCATCCGCCACTACCAGGCCGCGGAAACGCGGCCCAAGCCGCGTTTCCGCGGCATTCATGTCGAGTCTGGCGATAAGGTTTTTGGGTAGAGTCGTCCCGGGACTCTACCTCCTTCTGCACCTATAAATACCCCTGCGATGCAACACAGAGAGCGTACAGAAAATAGAGAGCAATTCTAGGGTTTCTTAGGCTAACTTGTAGTTTAGGTTAGGTTTTTATTTTTTGTTTTTTTGTAATTTTTGTAACTGAGAGTGGAGGAAGCTTTCATGGAGGAAGGAGTCCATGCTTGTACTGAGGTGACAGCGGTGTAAGCCTACTTTTCTTCCATTGTTAATGAAATCCACTCAAAGGTTTGTTTTTGTTATGTCTATTCTTGTTATTCGTGTTTTATTCTTGTTTTATTTTTCTATTCTTGTGTTATTCTCTCTAATGTCTTGCAAACCGTGAGATCCGATCGCTTCGAGACTGCCTAGCCCAAGAAGAGCCCTTGATGGCCTATGGAGATTAATAAGCCGTCGCTTGCCAGTCTTTTCTTTTCGTAGTGTAAATCGCGAAGGTGGAAGATCCTATACGCCATACTTGAATGCCTTCGAAGACAAGGTAAGTCGTTGCAACGAATCAAAGGTAAGCATGACTGAAGAGGTAGGTATGTATTGTTCTAGTTTATAGTCTTCTTCCTTTCTTCTATTTCTTTAGATTAGATGACAAACTCCACTTCTTTCTAATTTCTTTCACCTTCTCATTGTAAATACCATATACCATTGTAAATAATAAAAATAAATAAAAAGAGATAACTTATTGACAAAGCTTCCATCGCTAGTCCCTCCCTGAGGATCACGACCCGCATAGCCTTTGCTACAGCGGATAGTATTGAGCACCTTGCATACCTTTACTTCTCAATCTAAAATACCATATTTTGTGTGCAGGAAAAACTCAATCAAAATTTTGGCGCCATTGCCGGGGAAGGAATGGCACGATTTTCTCAAACTAATTATTTTTTATTCTTTCTGTTTGCAGATTCAGAGAACAGGAAAACAAAGCAGCAGCGTGGACATATAGCAACTCTGTGCCTCTGCCCTCGAAGGCAGAGCATCAGAGCCTACTACATGCCGCGGATCCGCGGCAATAGCCGCGTTTTCGCGGCCTTAGTAGTTCATTACTGACAGATCTTTCTGCAGGTTGCTACAAATTGCAAGATTTATTTTCTGCTCTGTTAAAATTTGTTCTGTGATAAACCTGTATACTGCTAATTAATCAACAGTAAAATATTTGTTGAAAAAGATAAAAAATTGATTAGACGTTTGCATCCTAGGCACGTGTCTTTTCAATTCCTTTATTTTACTGTTGAAGAGTGCTGGAGCAAGGTATGTTCGCATTTCATGTAGAATAGGACTCATCTCTTGGTTGATTTTCATGCTTTGAGTGAATCTTATTTACATATTTTGTACACTTGCACTAATTTATTCTAAGGGCATAACCCATTAACAAGATAAGGTGGGGATTTCATCACCCTTCCTTGGCCCAAAAATCAGATTCCAAGCACTCACTAACCCAAGCCTAACTAAAAATAAGTAGACGTTGGCCCTAGGGACATCTCGGACTCAATTAGGAGATTATCCTAAGGGGGAACAGTGTTGGAATTTGACTCCTGCCAAATCAGCGTCTAGGAAGGGGATTGAGGGCCGAAAGCCCGAAGATTGGTGGTTATTTAATTAAGGAACGTCTTTGACGGAAAACCTCCCACCACTCTTGCCCTGACCTGGCTGATTAACTTGTGGTCAAAGTCTGCACCCTACCTCCCGTGGACAGTCTAACCAGTTAGGAGTCGTCTAGGTCATAAGTCTACCCTAACTTAGGATAGAATTTTTTTTTCTTTTTTGTTTGCTTATTTGTTTGTTTTCTTTGTCTTTGTTTGTGTTTGTGTGATATGGCCTATAACAACAATTTTTTCAACTTTAATGAGAATCCATATTACACACCAACCTCTTATTCGGATATTACCAACCAAGCATATCATAACTTTGACCAACCTAGTGTGCCAGATTGGTCTTATCCGAATCATTACATGCCCCAGTCCCAATACTATGAACAAGATTGGAATAATCATCACTACTCTTCACAGAGTCAATGGGGATTCAATACCCCTGAGCCGTATGGTCAACCACCTGTTCAACCATTATCTTCATATACGTCTCTTTCCACATCACCAAGGTTTCATCCACCATTGATCTATTCGATGGGTTAGAAGAAAAAGTGGATCGGTTGCAAGATATAATGAATGATCAAATTTCTAGACTTTCCAACATTCTTGACCAAGTTGATAGGAACCAAGAATCATTCTATCTAGAAGACCTTGATCAAAATTCAATTTCATCACATCAATATGAACTTGCTCAACCCCAATCCTTGGACAAATTGGCTAGTTTTAATTTCAATGAGATTGAATTAGATTGTGAATGTGAACCCGATCCCCAACTTTGCGATTTAGTTTTCATTTTCGAATCTATGTTGACTCCGGTATCCTTACCCAATTTGGACCAATTTTCTGAGCCAATATTTATTCCCGTACCCATAGATCATGAAATTGAATCACCCATTTTTGATGATCATCATATTGAACTTGACCAATTTCATACTTTTGAAAGTCCCATTGACAAATTGGCAAGTTCTCATTTTTATGAGATTAAACCGAATGAGATATGTGACTTTGATTCTCAAATCTGTGATCAAGTTCAAATTCTCGAATTAATATTGACTCCTGTTTTGTTACCCGACTTAGGTAATCTTTTAGAGTCAGATTTGATTCCCACACCTATCATTCCTGAACTTGAATCACCAATATTGAGTCACATTCCATTGTGGGAAGATGATTGTGGACTTGAGTTTCAACTTCTTGACTTGGACACACTTCTTGAAACAAGCTCGACTCCTGAACCCTTACTTGATTTAAGTTTCTTTCCTGAGTCGGTATTCGTTCCTGAACCTATCATTCTTGAGTCCAAGTCAACCATTCTACCAAGTCACATTCTTTTGTTGGACATAGGTATAGACCATGACTCTGTGATGATTTTCCAGGACTGGTCATGTAAAGGAAGTAAGTTTCACGAGAGGATCTTCCATGATCCTATTCATACTAGGGACTGTAAACATGTAAATAGAAAAGAGGTCAATAAAGGTAGGTCCCGTGAACTACCACGTTATCTTGATTGGGCCGCATTTCGTGGACCAATTAGACCACCACCGGAACCACCACCTTGAGGTAACTTCTGCCTTCCCTTCGTCTTTTTCATGCATATATGCATTCATTCATACATTGAGGATAATGCATGAGATAAGTGTGGGGGTAGGCTTTACTAACATACTAACATAGGTAGAAACTAACCAAAATTTGCTAATAAAAAAATAAAAAAAATTATAAAAAGGACAATATTTTGACTTATCTTTTGAAAGAAATCTAAGTTAATCTTAAGAATTAGGAAAATCATGATTAGGATTTCTAAAAACTTGGTCAAAATAAATAAATTATTGAATTTTTAGGTATAGGAGGAGAAATTGAATAAGTAGTTAGTCTTAATTTTTACCTTAATGAAATGTGCATACCTAATGCATATCTAGGATTCAAAGACAAAGACCCTTGTGCCTCATATAAAAAAAATAAAAATTAAAATAAAAAATAATAATAAATTCACCAATTAAGTGGATACATGTGCCTCAAGAAGCATAAGTATTCACGCCTAAAGGTGAGTTCTAAATAAAATAAAGTCCTTAGTTTTGTGGCCTAGTTCACTCGAATTTGAGTCCGTGGGGTGTTTTCTCACCTGGTGCCCTAAAGCCGACTGGTTTGGGAGCCACCAACTTTAAGTTCGCTACATGGGTGGATTAGAAAGCCTAAGGAAACTAAGAAAAATTACTGATATATGTACTAACACATCTAATAGTCAATTAGTTAGGTATGAGGGTCTCAAGAAGCCTTTATGCTTACACGAAAGAAAATTAGATGAGTTATACATATTATTATTAAAAAAAAAGAAAAAAAAGAAAAAAAATAATATACATATATATATAATAATAAATAGGCATGAGAGTCCAAGTTAAGGAATTCCTAGTAAAAATCCATAAGGATGCATATGATTTTTGGTAACGAAAAAGACTATACACAAATCCAATTTTGATCCTTATTTAAAATGGATAACAATTTACTCTATAAAGACTAAGTTTAAGAATGAATAAAAATGAGGATCCTAAAAACTTATAGATTACTTTGTCTTTTCAAAAGTATTTCAAATATTTTCCTTTTTATGGATTTTGTGGGTGTAATCCGCTGAAAACCCTCACGAGACAACACTCGTCCTTTAGGGTAACCTAGGGGTTTAACGGCTTGTTGCACATGCTAAGTGCAACCGTGATTCCTACGAAAGTGAGTTAGATAGATTAATTTTTCTTTTCTTTTTCTTTTTCTTTTGATTTGTACTCGAGGACGAGCAAAAAGATAAGTGTGGGGGTGTGATTGGTAGTGAAAAGTGCATTTTTATCATTACATTTACCATCACATTTTCATATTTATTCATATAATTCTGCACATTTACTAATATTTTATGATTTATTATGTGCGGCCTTGAGAAATAAAAATAAAGAAATAAAGCCTCAAAAGAAGCCCAAAATCCTATATTTAAGCCCAATGCAAAAGTTGCAATTATTAAATGTCAAAATTGCAATTACACAAGGGCAATAGTTGCAAATACAAAGAAGAGGGAAGGATAGACTTATATTCAACCCTAAATACTTGCAGGATGAGGATAAAAGTCAAAGAAGAGAGTGCAAAGATAAGGAAATTCATTTAAAAAGATATTGGGAGATTTGAGATCTAGGTAACTTGCTTCCCAAGTTATCTCGAAATCCCAAGATAAAGAGCCAGGATGCAGCTTCTAGAAGACTACGCCCAGATGGACGGACCAGGGGAAGCCACGCGCCAAAGCGCGTGGCCATCCGCCACTACCAGGTCGCGGAAACGCGGCCCAAGCCGTGTTTCCGCGGCATTCATGTCGAGTCTGGCGATAAGGTTTTTGGGTAGAGTCGTCCGGGACTCTACCTCCTTCTGCACCTATAAATACCCCTGCAGATGCAACACAGAGAGCGTACAAAAAATAGAGAGCAAATTCTAGGGTTTCTTAGGCTAACTTGAAGTTTAGGTTAGGTTTTTATTTTTAGTTTTTTTGTAATTTTTGTAACTGAGAGTGGAAGAAGCTTTCATGGAGGAAGGAGTCCATGCTTGTACTGAGGTGACAGCGGTGTAAGCCTACTTTTCTTCTATTGTTAATGAAATCCACTCAAAGGTTTGTCTTTGTTATGTCTATTCTTGTTATTCGTGTTTATTCTTGTTTTATTTTTCTATTCTTGTGTTATTCTCTCTAATGTCTTGCAAACCGTGAGATCCGATCGCTTCGAGACTGCCTAGCCCAAGAAGAGCCCTTGATGGCCTATGGAGATGAATAAGCCGTCGCTTGCCAGTCTTTTCTTTTCGTAGTGTAGATCGCGAAGGTGGAAGATCCTATACGCCATACTTGAACGCCTTCGAAGATAAGGTAAGTCTTTGCAACGAATCAAAGGTAAGCAGGACTGAAGAGATAGGTTTGTATTGTTCTAGTTTATGGTCTTCTTCCTTTCTTCTATTTCTTTAGATTAGATGACAAACTCCACTTCTTTCTAATTTCTTTCACCTTCTCATTGTAAATACCATATACCATTGTAAATAATAAAAATAAATAAAAAGAGATAACTTATTGACAAAGCTTCCATCGCTAGTCCCTCCCTGAGGATCACGCCCCCATAGCCTTTGCTACAGCGGATAGTATTGAGCACCTTGCATACCTTTACTTCTCAATCTAAAATACCATATTTTGTGTGCAGGAAAAACTCAATCACTCCCCATGATTATCTTCTGCAAAATAGACATTTAAGACAATAAATTTAGCAGATTTATTACATGATTAATGTGGATATGTAATAAAGAATAATGCAATAAATTGTTGGCCCAAAGGCCCATCACTCTAGTTTTGATGATGATCAACTCATGTAGTTATAGTACTAATGATCTTGTGTTTACTTAGTTTCAGATTTATGATCAAGATCTTAGTAGGTGTGTAGTTTCAACAAAGGATTTAAAGTCAAGTTTTGGAGCTAGCACGGTTTGATTCACGAGCCTATGCATCAAGACCATATCAAGTACTCAAGAGGAGTCTAGCTCGTTGGATCGTGTTTGGACCAAGTCAAGAAGATGAGAAGACTTCAAGTGAAGACTTCAAGATCAAGGCTTGTGTCTAGGTTTGTTTTATAAGATTTTTGTTTTAGTTAAAATGTAAAGGATAGATTAGTTGGTGGATTGCTCAAGTGTACCATATGCACACACACTCTTGACTAGTTATTATTCTTCAATTGAAAAATCTATTCTTGATTTAGATAAGTTTTTCATAAAAGAATGTTATTTTGAAAAAATACAAAAGAGTTTTCTTTTGAAAAATACCGATTTGGTTTTTGGTATTTAAAGTTTACATGTATTTAACCAAAACCAAATTTAGAGCTTAATGTCAAAAACATAGATATTTCACCATGTTTTTGTGTAATGGATCATATCCATACACACTATGCTTTAAAAGTCTTTCAAATATCTTGTTTTTGTATTTGGAGAAGTTTGGAAAAATAAGTTTTGAAAAAACCAATTTTAGAAAGATACAGTTTTTGTTTTGAGTTAAAATTTCCAAGTTACAAAAATAGTTCAAATTATTTGAAACATGTCTTGATTTTGTTCAAGCATGTTTGATTTTCAAAGTATAGTGTTAAAACTATTTTTGTAGATTTTTCATGATTTTATGGGATTTTATTAAAGCTAAAAAGGTCAACATTTTAATTTCCAAATTGTCAGTTCTGGCTTCAGCCGGTCGACCGACCGGTCGACTGCGCTCTGAAGTCGGTCGACCGGGCGGTCGACCGACGTGCACAGAACATGCACTCCACTGTTGACTGGAGGGTCGGTCGACCGACCCGGTCGACCGTCCAGAGAGCACTGCTCTCTGGAAATGCTCCGGTCGACCGGCAGAGAGGCTGCTCTCTATTCCAGGGTTTCAGTCGACCGGCCGGTCGACCGCTGCCCCAACGGTCAGAAAAATGACCGTTGGCGGTCGACCGGGCGGTCTACCGACAGCTCATTTCTGGCCCCAATGGCTAGTTTTTGGAGCTCTGTTAATTGGGGAATTTGGGGGCTATTTTAGACAAGATTTTAAGAAGAGTTTTGGGCTAGTTTTTCCAACATATTTCAGTGGTTATATCCACAAGTTTGAGAGCAAATATTTCCAATCAAAAGGAGAGTTTTTATCAAGAGTGTTTAAAGTGATTTTCTTGAGTTTTCCTCCACCATCTCTTTCCTTGTTTTCTCATACAACACTTGAGCCATCCATTGCTATATCTACCCATAGGGATTGTTGTGAGAGGATTTTAAGTGATCAAGAGTTGTGATCACCAAAGTTCCTTCATTTGCTTTGAGGAGGCGGACGAGTGTGTTCGCGGTTGTTTCGAGTTCGTGTGTGGACTCGGTGTTTGAGGTGCGACCTCGGCGAGCTAGTGAGCTTGCGGTGTGTACGGGACTAGGGAGTTCTAGAGCTTGTAAGTATTGCGGCACCAAGTGATCCGGTGGGATCGATTTTAGTGGAAATCCTTCGTAGTGTCGAAGGCGGGGATGTAGAGCAAGTGTGCTCGAACCTCGAAACAAATCCCTCGTATTTGCGATTGCTCTTTCTCTCTCTCCCTTACTTGTTTATATCTTGCATGCTATTATTGCTCCTATCTTTATATGCTTGATATTCTTATTGTGCTTAATTGTTATATGCTTGGGGTTTGTTTGCTAACACTTGTATTCAACCAAGAGAGCCAACGCGGCACCTCAACTCTTATTTAGAGGAATCTTGAGGAGTTGGTCCAGAGCCCTTCACGGGGAATCCGGCTACACTCTTGTGTTATACGTGGTGTTTAGTGTAAGAAGTTTTAGTTTGAATTAAATAGTTTTTAATTCCGCATTTAATGACCATTAGATTAGCCATCACCTATTCACCCCCCTCTGGGTGATTTTACAATTGGTATCAGAACCAAGTGCTCTTGATTTGGGTCTAACAACCTAGAGTTAAAGATCCTCTTTTTAAGGCTAATCACAACATTTGTACACACACCATGGACTTCATGTCACCACCCACTTTTGACATTCTTAACATCCAAATTTGGAAGGTTAAGATATCCTTGTACCTCAAGGCCCTAGGCATTCATGTTTATTTTGCCATCACTAAAGATTCATATTGTTCTAATGGCAAAAATTTTGAGGCTAATGCAAAAGCCCTACATGCTTTGAAGAGTACCCTAAATGATGAATATTTATCTAGGGTTGCTAACATTGATTCGGCTTTTGTAGCATGGAACACCCTCACCTCCCTTGGCGAAAAAGATCAATACTATGCGGGGAGCAACTCGGATGTTGGAAGCGACACTTTCAACTTGTGCTATATGGTCCAAGGGGATAACCCCCTTGAAATAACTACTGAATCCGAGGTAGAAGAGAAT
This sequence comes from Agave tequilana, assembly GCA_038442645.1. Taxonomy (NCBI): domain Eukaryota; kingdom Viridiplantae; phylum Streptophyta; class Magnoliopsida; order Asparagales; family Asparagaceae; genus Agave; species Agave tequilana. The sequence continues at coordinate 15,104 of JAVJIF010006329.1, forward strand.
GACATGTCATATGATGAGCTTACTTCATTTTGTCAACAATTACTTGAAAAATATGACATGCTTAAGAAAGATAATAAAAATTTGAAAAAGAATTTTGATTGCATGCTAAAAGAAAATGATTCATTTAGAAATAAGGTTGCATGCATTGAAAAAGAAAATGAAATTTTGAAAAATGAGAATGTTTCCTTAATGTCCAAATTGAATGATTTATGTGAAGGAAACACTAATTTGAAAAATAAAATTATTTTGGTGGAAAAACAAAAGGAAGTTGCTTTTAATGAAAACAACTTTTTAAAAAGAAAAATTGTTGAAAAAGAAAAAGAAATTTTTCTAAAAAGACTAAGAAAAATGATTCTATATCTCATCATGCTTTACATGCCACCACTAATGAGATTAAAGTTTTGAAAAATAAAATAAATATTTTAAGCTCTACTTTGAGCTCATGTGCTTTTAACCACATTAGATTGGAGTCTTTGTTTTCAAAGAAACAAACTCCACATGTTCATGCATATCATCCTCATCATGCATATGCACATTTTGCACACCACGATCACAAACATACACATTTGCATACTAAGGTGTACAAATGTACACATTGTGACCGCAAAGGCCATTTAGCAAAATTTTGTTATGATAAGATAAATGTTTTAAATTTTGCTAAGAAAAATGTTTGGGTCCCTTATAAATCTAACCCTCAAGGGCCCAAAAGAAAATGGGTACCAAAATCCCCACCTTTGGTTTTGATGTAGGTGAGAGCTCTCACAAAATGTGAGAGGGATGGTGCCTTGATGGTGGATGCACATGGACTTGATGGACACATATTTGATGCATCGCTATCAAGGAGGTTTGGTGGGACAACCACCATGTTTTGGAGGTTTGGAGCATAGTTCCTTAGTTTGGTAACTATCTCTAAAACTCCTAGTTTAGTTTACATGCTTATTCATATATGATATTTTTAGCATGTTCATGTTTTATTTGTGCTTCATGTGGTAAACTCTTATTTAAATGTAGTTTCTATCAAAACTTGTATTTATACGTGTACAAGTAGTGAGCAACAAATTGATTCATATATGTTTGCACTTCATTGTTCATTTGTACTCACTATATGCACATGTATAGGCTAGTTTTGATGATTCTCTCATTTACACTTGTTTTGCCTATCTTCATGTTTTGCTTCATGTATATGTATTTTGTATTCAAATCTAATAAATATACATGTATACCCCATGAGTCATTTGCTTTCATGCAATTTACATTATGGACTCTTTTTATGTTTGGGATATGTATGCATATTGTTAGCTTTGGATAAATCATATATATACCTAGAAGTTTGTTTTAAAATGAAAAATGAATTTTCATGATTTGTTTGATAAAATGATATTTATGTTTGAGCTTCATTGATTATCTTCATGGAAAATGCTAAACACATAATTCTTGTACACTCACACTTTATTTGTTTATTCATGACTTTGTTTCATGAACACTTTTATGAGCCTTATCGATTTCGAGTGTCAATTCTTGTGTATTTGGTATGATTCATGAAATACATATGTTTTGATTTCATGTTTTGAAGGATCTTTAACTAGTTTTTCAAAAATTACTTTTAACTAGTTATTATTCTTCAATTTGGTAGTGTTTTTTGCTATAAAAATATTTTCAAATCTATTCTTGAAAACCCTACCCATTTAATGGGTGGATGGATGGGCGATTATGCCTTGTAAGCTTAGTTGAAAAATCTTTTATCTTGAGCATAAAATGGTGGTAGGTTATGAGTTATATACTTGATCTCAATTGGTATTTTCATTTTGTATATACTCATATTTTGTTCCTATATATGTATGCTTCATTTTAAATAATATCAATTTCTATTGATATTTTCATTTTCATACATATATATGATTTTCGTGTGCTTGCTTTACAATTGGTTTACATATTTAAAGCACAATGTTTATGCTAAGCTTGATTCAAATCCTTATGTTCAATTGGTATCTCAATTGATTGTTTTAATAAGCTTATGCATTATTTTTTTAAATTGGTAGTTTTATTGATATCAAAAATATGCAATAATTTTCTATTGGTATTAATATGATTCTATTTTTGCTTAAAATTTGTAATGATTACTTACATTTGGTATCTTAAAATTTGATTACAAGTGGTACCTTAAAAAATTTTGTTTATATGATATCTTAAAATTTGATTTACTAAGATATCTCAAAATTTGTTTTATTAAGAAAAATTCAAAATTTTGTTTGAATAAGAAAAATTAAAAATGTTTTGATTTATATTGCCTATATGCAAGGAGAGTTTAACATCTCTTCTACATATAGATTCATGTTGAGTGTATCTTATTTATTGAGGAGCTTGACAACTTTTCTTTATGCGGTACGCGTGTGTAGGGGGAGCTTCACATCTCCTCTTATGCATTGCATATTATGCGTTATGTGAATTAGGCTTGTCATCCCTCTTTCATGTAATGTATATATGTAGGAAAGTTAACTTAGCGTCTTTCTCTTCATGAATGTATATCGCATATATCCTTTTATTGATTTGTTTATTGTCACCCCTTTGTTGATTTTTTGCTTTTGACGAAAAGGGGGAGAAAATTTTGTTTTTACTTTAACCCCTTTGTTGATGATTGACAAAAAGGGGGAGAAGTATTTGGTATATATACATGTTTTTCTTACTTTATTCATAAAGGGGGAGAAGTATTTATGTTTATGCATATATGTTTTGTATTGCAAATAAGAGAAAAAGAATTTGATGTGTTTAATGCTTGTTTATGCATGTTTTATCTCCGTTTATTTGCATACATGTTTATGTGCTTCATTGCATATTTATTGTTTATTGCTATGCATGAGTTAAGGGGGAGCTTCCTTGAAGCTTTACTTTAATCCATGCATATATAACTTCATGAGTTTTGTCATCATCAAAAAGGGGGAGATTGTTGGCCCAAAGGCCCATCACTCTAGTTTTGATGATGATCAACTCATGTAGTTATAGTACTAATGATCTTGTGTTTACTTAGTTTCAGATTTATGATCAAGATCTTGGTAGGTGTGTAGCTTCAACAAAGGATTTAAAGTCAAGTTTTGGAGCTAGCACGGTTTGATTCACGAGCCTGTGCATCAAGACCATATCAAGTACTCAAGAGGAGTCTAGCTCGTTAGGTCGTGTTTGGACCAAGTCAAGAAGATGAGAAGACTTCAAGTGAAGACTTCATGATCAAGGCTTGTGTCTAGGTTTGTTTTATAAGATTTTTGTTTTAGTTAAAATGTAAATGATAGATTAGTTGGTGGATTGCTCAAGTATACCATACGCACACACACTCTTGACTAGTTATTATTCTTCAATTGAAAAATCTATTCTTGACTTAGATAAGTTTTTCATAAAAGAATGTTTATTTTGGAAAAATACAAAAAAGTTTTCTTTTTGAAAAATACCGGTTTGGTTTTTGGTATTTAAAGTTTACATGTATTTAACCAAAACCAAATCTAGAGCTTAATGTCAAAAACATAGATATTTCACCATGTTTGTGTAATGGATCATATCCATACACACTATGCTTTAAAAGTGTTTCAAATATCTTTTTTTGTATTTGGAGAAGTTTGGAAAAATAAGTTTTGGAAAAACCAATTTTGGAAAAATACAGTTTTTGTTTTGAGCTAAAATTTCTAAGTTACAAAAATAGTTCAAATTATTTGAAACATGTCTTGATTTTATTCAAGCATGTTTGATTTTCAAATTATAGTGTTAAAACTATTTTTGTAGATTTTCATGATTTTATGGGATTTTATTAAAGCTAAAAAGGTCAACATTTTAATTTCCAAATTGCCAGTTCTGGCTTCAGCCGGTCGAGCAACCGGTCGACCGCGCTCTGAAGTCAGTCGATCGGGCGGTTGACTGACGTGCACAGAACGTGCACGCCACTGTTGACTGGAGGGTCGGTCGACCGACCCGGTCGACCGGGCCGGTCGACCGGCAGAGAGGCTGCTCTCTGTTCTAGGGTTTCTGTCGACCGGCCGGTCGACCGCTGCCCCAACGGTCAGAAAAATGACCGTTGGCGGTCGACCGGGCGGTCGACCGGCAGCTCATTTCTGGCCCCAACGGCTAGTTTTTGGAGCTCTATAAATTGGGGCATTTGGGGGCTATTTTAGACAAGATTTTAAGAAGAGTTTTGGGCTAGTTTTTCTCACTTATTTCAGTTGTTATATCCACAAGTTTGAGAGAAAATATTTCCAATCAAAAGGAGAGTTTTTATCAAGAGTGTTTAAAGTAATTTTCTTGAGTTTTCCTCCACCATCTCTTTCCTTGATTTCTCACACAACACTTGAGCCATCCATTGCTATATCTACCCATAGGGATTTGTTGTGAGAGGATTTTAAGTGATCAAGAGTTGTGATCACTAAAGTTTCTTCATTTGCTTTGAGGAGGCGGACGAGTGCGTTCGCGGTTGTTTCGAGTTCGTGTGTGGACTCGGTGTTTGAGGTGCGGCCTCGGCGAGCTAGTGAGCTTGCGATGTGTACGGGACTAGGGAGTCCTAGAGCTTGTAGGTGTTGCAGCACCAAGTGATCTGGTGGGATCGATTATAGTGGAAATCCTTCGTAGTGTCGAAGGCGGGGATGTAGAGCAAGTGTGCTCGAATCTCGAAACAAATCCCTCGTGTTGTGATTGCTCTTTCTCTCTCTCCCTTACTTGTTTATATCTTGCATGCTATTATTGCTCTTATCTTTATATGCTTGATATTCTTATTATGCTTAATTGTTATATGCTTGGGGTTTATTTGCTAACACTTGTATTTAACCAAGAGAGCCAACGCGGCACCTCAACTCTCATTTAGAGGAATCTTCAGGAGTTAGTCCAGAGCCCTTCACGGAGAATCCGGCTACACTCTTGTGTTATACGTGATGTTTAGTGTAAGAAGTTTTAGTTTGAATTAAATAGTTTTTAATTCCGCATTTAGTGACCATTAGATTAGCCATCACCTATTCACCCCCCTCTAGGTGATTTTACATAAATGTGTGCAATCACACCCTCACACCTATCTTTTGCTCGTCCTCGAGCAAAACAACAAAACTAAATCAAAGATTATTAGATCACTTTCGCAGGTCACGCGATTGCACTGAGCTTGTGCAACAAGCCGTTAAACCTCTAGGTTATCCCTAGAGGATGAGTTTTATCTCGTGAGAATTTTCAGTGGATTGCACCCAAAAAATTCATAAAGAAAGAGAAAAATGATTAGCATTTTGAAAACACATTTTGAAAGAAAAATATTTGAAATATTATTGTAAGATTTAATTAATCTATAAGTTATAGGAAAATTGAATTTTTCATTTCTAAACTTAGTCTCTATTCAAATATTTATTATCAATTAAAGTAAGGAGTCAAATTGTACTTCTCATCTAGTCTATTACTTTACCCTAAGTCATATGCACTTTTGTGACCGTGAAATTTTGACTAAGGTTTCTTTAACTCTAACGCTTATGCCTTATTTATTTATTTATTATTATTTTTTTGGTATTATTTCTTAGTTCTATTAGGCTTTCTAATCTACCCATGTAACGAGCCTCTAATCGGTGACACCTAAATCAAACGGCCTTAGGGCACCGGGTGAGAAAACACCCCAAGGACTTAAGGACTCGAGCAAACAAAGCTTCAAAACTAAGGATTTTATTATATGAACCGCTTTTAGGCGTGAATACTTATGCTTTATTAGGCACAAATACCCAGCTTAATCAGAGGATTTTTATATATATATATATATTTTTCTCAAACTTATCTAATCATCTTTCGCATAAATATCACGGCTTGCTTAGGTCAAAGCACCTAGCTAATCAATAATTAGATTGGTTCATCTGTGATAGATATATTTTTCTCTTTTTTTCTTTTTTTATTTTTTATTTTAAGGCATAAGAATCTTTGTTTTAGAACCCTAAGTGTGTAAGTGTATGAAGTGTGCATATTTCATTAAGGTAAAGATCAAGACTAAATTACTTTGAAAAATTATCTTCCTAACCTAAAAATCAAAGAAATAATCTTATTTGACCAAGTATAAGAAATCCTAATTTTGATTTTCCTATTCCTTAAAATTAACTTAATTTCTTACAAAAAATATGTCAAAATATTGTTTCTATTTTCAAAAAGTTTTTTAAAAGTAAAGAAAATGTTTATTTTTTTTCCTTTTTTTAATAAAAAGGAAAACCTAAGTTATGTTAGACCCTCCCCCACACCTATCTCATGCATTGTCCTCGATGTATGAATTAATGCATAGATGCATGAAAAAGAAGAAAGGGAAGGAAAATATTACCTTAAGGTGGTAGTTCCGATGGTGATCTGATTTGTCTAAGAAATGCGGCCCAATCGAATTTTCGTGGAGTTCGGAGGAACCCATCAGAAATCTCTCTTATATAACCCACTAAAATGATGTATACATGAATAATTTTTATTAAATATTTACCCAATCTAATTTCCAAATTTCATAATTAATTTCGGAGTCAATTTTGTCAACCGCCTTGTCCCAAAATAGAGTGTTTGACTTAGACTTAGGAAGTATGGGAACTAATACCGACTCAAAAAAGTGACTTAAGTCAAGTAAAGGTTCAGATGTTGAGATTGGTTCAGGAAGTGGGTCCAAATCAAGAAATTGAAACTCAAGTTCACATTCATTTCCCTACAATGGAATGTGACTTAATATTGGTGATTCAAGTTTAAGAATGACAGGTGTGGGAATCAAAACTGACTCTAAAATATTACTCAAGTCGGGTAACAAAACAGGAGTCAATATTGATTTGGGGATTTAAATTGGATCACAAATTTGAGAATCTAGTTCACATTTCTCATTTAGTTCAATTTCATAAAAATGAGAACTTGCCAATTTGTCAAATGGGACTTTCAAAAGTATGAAATTGGTCAAGTTTAATATGATGGTCATAAAGATTGGTCATTCAATTTCATGATGAATTGGCATAGGATCCAATGTTGACTGGGGAAAAAGATTCAAATCAGGTGAAGACACCGGAGTCATTATTGAATCAGGAAGTAGAATTGAATCACCAAGTTGAGGTTCAGGATCATATACATTCTCAAGTTCAATTTCAGGAAAGGGATAACTTGCCAAATTGCAATGTGATTTTCAAAATTTAGAGTTTGGGCAAGTTCAAATGGTTGTGCTGAAATGAAATCTTGTTTTCCAAAACAACATGATTCTTCGGCTCTAACAGAATGGTTAGCAACATCAGAAATGATCAAACGGTGAGAACGGAGAGTTTGGACCATCATATCTATATCATGATTGCGAGTGATTTGAGCCTGAGTCATATCTTCAAGCATCTTTCTATAGCTGATTGGTTCATCATTTTGTTGCGATTGGACTTGAAAAGATGAAGTGTTGTTTTGAAATTTGTGGTGAAATTGTGAGTCCATCAGATTTTGTGATTGTTGCTTGGACTCACGCATACTCATTTCTAAGATTGATGGTTTTCTATTTTGAACTGGTAGAACTGAGTATGAATCTTGAAAATATTATGGATAAGGTGGATAAGGAGGACAAGTTGGTTGAAAATTGGACTCGGGGAAGGAGAATCCCCATTGACTCTGTGAAGAGTTGAAATTATTTTGAAAATTATGGTTATAAGATTGGGGGCATGGGTTATATTGATTCGGATAAGACCAATCTGACACACTAGGTTGGTTAAAGTTATGATATGCTGGATTGGTAATATCTGAAAAAGATGTTGGAGTGTAATATAGATTACCATTAAAATTGAAAAAATTATTGTTATAAGCCATATCACACAATAAATGTTAAACACAAACAAAGAGAAAAACAAACAAAAAAGCAAACAAATAAAAAGAAAAAAATCTAACATAAGTTAGGGTAAACCTTAGACCTAGATGACTCCTAACTGGTTTGACTGTCCACGGGGAGTATATTGCCGAATCTGACCATAAGTTAATCGGCCAGGTAGGGGCAAGATTGGTGGGAGGTATCCGCGCAGAAGCGACGGGCCTAATTAAGTCAAATCACCAGCCTTCAGGGTTTCGCCCCTCAATCCCCAACCTTAGTCACCAATTTGGCAAGAGTCAGATTCAAATCAACTTTCCCCATAGGTCAATCTCCTATTTGAGTCCGAGGTGTCCCTAGGGCCAACGTCTACTCAGTTTTAATTAGGCTGAGTTAGTGAGTGAGGAGATTGTTTGTGGGCTAAGGGAGGGTAATGACTTTCCCACCTTATCTTGTTTATAGGACAAGCCCTTAAATCAATTTAGTGCAGTGTACAAGTATATAGAAAAAAAAGTAACACTCAAGCAATATTTCATACAAGAATGAACCTTATACTAAATGCTATGCACACATATCTTAGCTCCAGCACTCTTCAGCAGTAATATAAAATATAAACGAATTAGACACGTGCCTAAATGCAAGTCTAAACCATTTTTAGCATTTAACAAATATCATTTTACTGTTGAGGTTAGAAAGTAAGTACAGTGAGATAAACAAGAAAATTTATTGCTACAGAATTTTAGCTTTGCAATTCAGCCAACATGCAAAAATACAGGTTAGTAGTTCACTCAGATTGCCACCGGATGTAGCAAATCTGAGGGCTTCTCAGCTCTGTTTTCTTCAGCAGAGTCCCAGGCCACTTATATGTCCACTGCAGCAAAAATTCTTTATTGTTAAATCTGTACATCAAGAACAAAGAAGAAAGTTAACCAAAAATGTAAATCTAAAAAGAGAATAACTTATCGTCCCTCCCCGGCAACAGCGCCAAAATTTGATTAAGCTTTTACCTGCACATAAATACAAAATTTTAGAAATACAAAATAGAAGTGCAAGGTGCTCAATACTACCACTATAGCAAGTGGCTATACGGGTCATGATCCACAACGAGGGACTAGCAATGGAAACTTTTTTAGCCAGTTCGCTTTTAAGTTACATTCAATGGTTAAAATTTTTCTTTTAGTTCTGAAAAAGAAAAGAGAAAAATGGAGTTAAAGTCAAGATAGGAAGAAAGTGGTAGAATGAGAAGATGGAGAAAATAGAAGTGATATGTACAAAGAAATTGAAAGAGGGAAAGAGATTTGGGTGATTATAGTGTTGGTGATCTACACTAAAAGTTACAAGAAAAGAAAGAAAAATTAAAATCTAAAAAATATACTTACTTCTTCCGCGCCTGCTTACCTTTTACCCGTATCGATGATGTACCTTTACTTGAAAGCGAGCGAAGCATGGCAGATGAGATCTTCCCCATTCCCGATTTGCACTATAAAATGAAGTGGCGAGCTATACTACCATAGAAATGGATATCCATCACCATAAGCCATCAACGGTATTTGCAAGGACAGGGCAACTTCGAGGCTATCGGTTTCATTTAGATTCACAAACACAAAAGAGGGAAGCGGATAAAAACAAGAAAAGAAAAGAAAAAGAAACCTCGATTCGATTCAAATAACAATGGAAGAAAAGATTACTTACACCGGTGTCACCTTCAGTACAAGCTTGCTCTCATTCCTCCATGAAAGTCTCCTCTCCTCTCAGTTACATAAATAAAACAAAAATTATATAAAAGAAAACTAAAACCCTAAGTTACAAACTATAAATTAGCCTAAGTTCTACTCTCTGCTTGGTTGTTCCCTTTCTTGCCTTTAAGATTGCAGGTATTTATAGAAGAAATGCAGAGGGTAGAGGAGTATGAAGATAAGGGAAGCTGGCTATTTCTGAATTTGAATCCTCTCCTTATTTATAAACTTGATTTGATGTGGATATTCAGTTCTGATCTGCAGCTTATTGGCATATTGATTGCCAAATATAACTTATCAAATGACATAATTAGAAATAATGATCAACTTAAGAGTTGTATCCCTCTAAGTTCTCTTTCTGGATCATCTTGAATCATTAGATTTGAGTTCTTTTAGCGAAAGTTATCATTCAAATACTAAAATGTATCCAGCTAAAATCTGAGTCAAAATTGCTTCATCTCATCCGTTGATCTTCTCTCTATCCGTTTATCCTTTTAGATTTGGACTCTGTATTTGACGTTATCCTCTATTGATTTTTAGCTTTAACCACTTGATTCACTAGAATTTAACCAACTAGATTTGGGATCATCCTCCTCTAATCAAATAGATCTACTTAAATCTGAATTTAACTGATATTTATTTGATTTTATCCTCTTTCTCCCCATGATTATCTTCCGCAAAATAGACATTTAAGACAAGAAATTTAGCAGATTTATTACATGATAAATGTGGATATGTAATAAAGAATAATGCAACAAATGTATGCAATCAGGAGACAACACAGATTCAAAGTAGATGTGATAGATGACATAGCGGAGCCCTGATTTTGGGTGCTCAGGCATACCCAGACTTCTGTTACAGGCTTAGGCTATTTTTTCCATCAGGAAGACTCCGTTTGTCTTTTTCATTTTCGTTTATCATCGCTTGTACTGATATATCCTTCAACTCCAACACCTTTATGTGCACCGAAGTCAAGAGGATTATTAGTATTTTATTTGTATTTCTAGAGTTATTTTCATTACACTCTTATTAATGAAACGCGGAGTCCTTTTCGGTTCACCGTTTACTCTGACATTCTTTTACTAGAAGATACGTATTTGAGCAAGAAAAATTTTTAAGAATGCAAATTACATGTATGAAGAAAAATATCAGATGAACACAAATTCATGAGTTTAGATCTTCAAGTGGATCTTAGATCTCTTAATTTGTTGAATTTTCGAGTTTGGATCAACCTATTGTCACTTGAAATTTCCATATATTTTTTTCTTCTTAAAGTAATTTTGTAACAGAAAAGTGTATGTGGGAATCTGTATGTTATGTGGGGTACTTGACTTGTACTCACAAGATTTTATGTATCGCGGCTCTGAATGTGATTCTAAACAGTGATTAATGTTACTCGGGTCATTGGCCCCAGATTGATGGAAGATGGAAGAGAAGTAGACAAAAAAACATAAGTTATAATGTTTTATGAGCTATCTTTCTGTTTACTAGTCAAGGAGAAGGAGACCTACTTAATTTTGCCTATAGAATTTTGCAGCCACATCAACTCAAGTATGTTGACAAGGACTCGTCTACATCAAATGAGTCAATGAGTGCAAACTCAATCATAAAAACTCCTCTAAAAACAGACTTTTTTTTTGCATCGCTGCCTCTGGTCCTTAGTATCATTTAGATGTTGCCCGCAAAACAGTATTCCTGTTCAGATGTTGTAATGGTCTAACTTTGATTTTTGTCAAGATCACGACACGTGTCCTGACACTTGGAGGCTCCAATTCTCTGCCAAGGGGCCCAATTCACTTATAAGCCTGACATGGAAGCAAGAGGAAAGCCTCGAGCCTTATTCCGAGCCCACATCTAATCAGACATCACTCACCGGTGCCGCACGACTCTCGGGGATGCCAATGATCAATATAAGGATCCTCTCCTATTGGCATAAAAATTCTTTCTGGAGCCACTCAAGGCTCCAACACAATGACCTTTCAGAGCCCTCTACTCCCTCGCTACTTACAGCTGGATATCACGATCCCTATCATTCACAGATCGACTACACTGTCAAATCATTCCCACGTTCTAAACATTGTAACGCTCATATGTTAATGCGGGCCGTTATGAATAGTGGCGGATATCTCTGCATAGCGTGTTGGCCCAAGGTTACAATCACCAGTTTTATGATTTTAATGATAACAAAACATATATAGTTATTTGTACTAATCAAGTTCAAGTGTTTAAATTTATCTCAGGGTTCTAAGAATTTAAGGAGTTTTCTTCCTTGAAAGGAAGGCAATGAAGCTCAAGAAGATTCAAATATGGGATTAAAACTCAAAAGTACTCCACGTTGCTAATGCAGAAGCTCGGTTAAAGATCTTGTAGTCACCTAGAGCCTTGTAAGATATTAGTTTGTTAAAATGTAGAATAAAGTAGTGATGCTAAAGAAGTTACGCACACAAAATGCACGATTTCGAAAAATACAAGTTTTCGTAGTATTAATATTTTGCATGTTTGATTTTGATACATGTCTCATAATTTTTCTAAAATTTTATAACAAGTTTAGAACATGTATTTTATCACCTATATATTATTACATTACCCATAAACTAATACAAAATATTTAGAAAAATATTTAAAACTCAAAAGTTTTCATAAAAAAGGGTTTCAGGCCAGAATGGTCGACCACCTGGTCGACCGGTGCCCATTGCAGGCCAGAATGGTTGACCGCCCGGTCGATCGGGCTTTTGGCCAAGGGACGTGCATGTTTGTTCATCTTGTCAGTCGATCGACCGGTCGACCGCTAGCCCTTGCGGTTGACCGACCGGTCGACCGACTGAGAGACCCTAAATCTCGGTTAGTATCAACTAACCCAGTCGACTGACAATTTAGTTTTTTTTAAACTACCGAGCGACCGATCGCCTGGTCGACTGGAGCCAATGGCTCTTTTCTGGATGACCTGTCGGTCGATCGGCGGGTCGACTGACAGGCTGCCAGATGGCCAAAACGAGTAGTTTTCGAATCCGTTTTGTTTTAGTGAATTTCAATGGGTACTTTTTGTTTCCAAGTGTCTAAACATACCCCAAATGACCTGATATGATTTATAAATGATATTTATTCATTGCATATATATGAGTCATTGGTTTTTGTTTTAAACAAGAGAAACACACAAGTTTACAAGTTTTCAAGTTTGTTTTTAGAGAGAATTTTTTAGCTTTCAATCTCTAAGTTCTTTCTTTCCAAAACTATTTTTAGTTAGTTTTAAAACTCCTCTATTCTTTCTAACTGAATTTCATCTCTCACTTAACTTCTTGAGTAACACTTTATATTCTACTATATAGGAAGGTGTAAGAGAGAGTGTTTGTGATCTTGTTAGATCACCAAGTGCTTTGTAACCTCAATTCGCTTTGTGCTACCTCTTGTATAGAGGGTTGAGTTGGTGGAGTTGTGTACTCCGATCTTGTGTAGACCAAGTTTTAATTCTTTTGTGTAAAGTCTCTTTGTAAAAGATCCCTTAGAGGATAGTGAAATCCTTCATAGTGGAGAAGGTGGGGACGTAGAGCGGTGGCTTGAACCTCGGAACAAATTTCTTATGTTTGCGATTGCTTGTGTCTTGCTTCTATTATTTTTCATTTTTCATACTTGTATAACTGATCATCTTGCATTCTATAATTACTTTCATTCCATCACTTTCATCACCGGTCTATAATCATCTCAACAAGGAGGCAATTGAGCACCTCAACTTATTATCTAGAGGAATTAAAGGGAAGAAGTTCTAGAGCCCTTCATGGAGAATTCGACTTCAATTCTTGTTTTGAGTGACCATTTGTATAATTCATCATAAGTAGTTTTAAAATTGCATTTGATTAAAAAAACACCATTCACCCCCCTCAAGGTATTTCAATTGGTATCAGAGCCTTGGTCTCTAGTTTTGGCTTAACAACCTTAGAGAGATCCTAATTGCTAATCACTTCTTTCAAAATTCATCTTCATCCACTTAAGTAAAAGTGGCCGAAGGTATTAAGACCTATTCCAAGTTTGATGGCCTTAACTTTCTTATATGGAAGGTTAAGATCACCGTATTTTTATAATCCTTAGGAAGCTGGGTCACAAAAGCAGTGACTAAACCCTTTAGTGTACCCATTGGTGATGATGATACTTGGTCCGACATTGCCACTAAGGAGTTTGATGCAAATGCTAAGGCACACTATGCCTTTCTACAAGCTTTGAACGACGATGATATTGCTAGGGTCATCCATTAAAAGTCCGCCTACGAGATTTGGACACACCTAATAGTCACACACAAAGGAACATCACAAGTTAAGGAGCAAAGATTGATCTCTTACGTTCCCAATATGAAAATTTCACCATGCATGATAATGACACCATTGATGACATGATAACAAAATTTACTAAAATAACTAATGATCTTGCTTCTTTAGGTGATGCCATTGGCAATGATTAAAAAGTAAGGAACGTCATTCGGGCACTTCCACCCTCATGGGAAGTCAAGGCTACTACATTGAAGGAGCTAAACGATAAAGAAGAGATGGAGCTCATCGGTCTTATAGGAAACCTTAAGACCCATGAAATAGAGAGGAAGACAAGGGAAGAGATGGCACTACAAAAGAAGAAAGTGATCGCTTTCAAATCCACTAACACCATCTCAGACGATGATGATGAAGAAGAGGATAATGAAGAATTCTCCCTCCTAATGATTAATGTAAGGAGGATGTACAATAAGGCCAAGTTTAACAACAGGATAAGATGGCAAGGAAAGAAGACAAGAAGGTCATATGCTTTAATTATCGAAAGCCGGGTCACATGATTGCGGATTGTCCGGAGACCAAAAGTAAATATTCAACCTTCAAGAAGCCCTACAAAAAGAAGGCTCTCAAGACTACATGGGATTGGAGAGTGAAACCGATGAAGAAGTGGATACGGCACATATGTGTTTCATGGCTAATTATAACACACCTAAGGTAATATCTGAACCCTCACTTGACGATTGTGAACTAACAATAGGTGAATTGGATGAGGCTTTTGAAGACTTGTCTAACAACTATGATTTCCTTAAAAAGAAGTACTTAAAAATGAAAAAGAAAAATGAAATCCTTCAAAATAAAATTGTTATTCTTTCTAAAAAAAGATGATTTATCTTCCACACTCTTGTCCACACAAAAAGATTTTGATGCATATAAAATTCCATGTAAAGAAAAATTTTCATTAATTGATAAAAATGAGATTTCCAGTTTAAAAGATAAAATTAATTCTTTAGGAGATGTATTAAAGAAATGTGAGTTTGATAAAACTAGGTTGGAGGCAATGTTTCTTAAGAAACTTACTCTAAAGAAACATATTCATACCACACATGCTCATCATACTACACATATCCACACTCCTAAATCACAACATATACATACACATCATGCTAAACATGCTACACACACCAAACATGTTCACACCCCACACTCCTATCATGCTTTTATTTATGGTAGAGTTTATTCATGCACTTATTGTGGCCGAAAAGGTCACTTAGCCAAATTTTATTTTGATAGAATAAATGCTTCAAATGATCACATTTGGGTTCAAAATGCTAACATTAAAGGACCGAAGAAAATTTGGTACCAAAATCAACCAATTTGTTACTTGATATAGGCACACACCAAGGCTCCAAGACGTAGGGAGCGATGGTATCTTGATAGCGGTTGCTCAAGATATATGACTTGGGATATCAATAATTTTGTAACCCTATCAAGATATCATGAAGGTGGCACTGTCACCTTCAGAGATAATTCCAAAGAAAAAATTATTGATATAGGTACCATTAAAATTTGCCCATCTCCCTTAATTGAAGATGTTGTTTTAGTTGATGGTCTCAAGCATAACCTCTTGAGTATTAGTTAACTTTGTAATAGAGATTTAAATGTGGTTTTTGATGATTTAGCTTGCAATGTTTTAGATAGACAAACCAAAACATGTGTACTTTCTAGTTTTTGTGAAAATAATGTGTACATAATTGATGTGTCAAATTTACAGTGCAATGCTACATGTTTAAATGCCTTTAATGAAGACTCTTGATTATGACATAGGCAACTAGGCCATGTTTAATTTAACTATCTATCTAAAATTAACAATAAAAAAGTGGTGAAAGGTATTCCTTGTTTGAAATTTGAGAAGGGCCGCATTTGCGATGCGTGCCAACTTGGGAAACAAACCAAGTCCTATTTCAAAACAATCAAGGATATCATGATATCAAGACCCTTGGAGTTAATTCACATGGATTTGTTTGGTCCAACTATAATCAAAAGTCTAAGTGAAAATTGTTTTGTCTTTGTTTTAGTTGACGATTTTTCTCATTTTATATGGGCTTTCTTTTTAGAACACAAAAATCAAGCCTTTTCACATTTTCAAGTGTTTAGAAAAAGAGTTGAAAAAGAGAAAGATTTTTTTTATTTTACGTATAAGAAGTGATAGAGGTGGTGAATTCATTAACCACTCCTTTATCACCTATTGTGAAGAACATGGAATCAAACATGAACTATCATATCCTAGAACTAGACAACAAAATCGAGTCATTGAAAGGAAGAATCGTACTCTTCAAAAAATAGGTAAGACAATGATAAATGAATATGGACTCCCTCAATACTTATGCGCCGAGGCCATAAACACATCATACTACATCTCAAGTAGATTTATTTTTTGTAAAAATACCTCTAAAATTTCATTTGAAATTTATTATTTGGGAAAACCTAATATTTCTTACTTTAAAATTTTTTTTGTAAATACTTTGTTTTAAACACTAAATACAATTTAGGAAAATTTGATGCCAAATCTTATAAAGCCATATTTGTTGGATATTCATATACTAGTAAGGGCAATAGAGTCTTCAATAGATCTACTTTGACTATTGAAGAATCATGTCAAGTTTGAGAAATCTAATGCTTTTGTGAAGAATGTTGTAGAGATTGATTCCTTAGATGAAGACATGGAGAAGATAACTTTGAAAGACTCACCTATAGAAGAAGAAAAGCTAAAGATTGATGTACAAGATGAAGTTTAAGAGGTTGAAGTGAAGTTAACACAGCCACTTCTAAAGGATTGGAGATTTACTTTAAATCATCGCAAGGATCTCGTCATAGGTGATGTATCCAAGGGGGTAACTACTCGATCCAAACTTCATGATTTATGTGGGCATTTTACTTTTATTTCACACATTGAGCCCAAGAATATCCTCGAAGCCGAGGCCGATTCATATTAGTTGCTTGCAATGCAAGAAGAGCTCAATCAATTTGAGCGCGACCAAGTTTGACATCTTATTCTTAGACCCTATGATAGACCAACTATTGGTACTAAATGGGTCTTTAGGAATAAGTTGGATGAGTCAGGTAATGTTATTAGAAATAAAGTTAGGTTAGTGGCCCAAGGTTACACCCAAATCGAAAGTATCGATTTTGAGAAAATCTTTTCACCCGTAACACGACTTGAAGCCATACGGATGACACTTGCCTTTGCTTCTTATAAAAATTTCAAACTTTTTCAAATGAATGTCAAAAGTGCGTTTTTAAATGGTTTTATAGAAAATAAAATGTATGTCGTGAAAAACACCTAAAGGGGGGGTGAATAGGTTTTAATGCTAATCTAATGATCTTTTTAAAAAAGTATGTAAAAATGATGCAAACGGTCACTCAAAACAAGAAATTGAAGCCGAATTCCCCGTGAAGGACTCTAGAACTTCTCCTATTTGATTCCTCTAGATTATGAGTTGAGGCGCGTAATTGCTTTCTTGTTGAGATGAGTAAAAAAGACCGAAAAATGCAAGTAATGAAATGGATGCAATAATAAAGTGCACACAAGATATATCACAAGAAAGAAATGTAAAGCAATAAAGATGCAAAATGGAAATCAGTCGCAAACACAAAGGATTTGTTTCGAGGTTCGAGCCACCGCTCTACGTCCCCGCCTTCACCACCGTGAAGGGTTTCCACTATATCCACTGAGGAAATTACAAAGGTCTACCGAAGACCGGAGTACCGAACTCTACCAATTACAAGAGGTCTACCGAAGACTGGAGTACCGAACTTCCACCAATCCAATCCTCTACCGAAGAGGGATCTCAACACAAGAAGGAATAAGTAACAAAGTGATCTACAAAGGATCACACACTTCTCTTTTACAACTTCTAATAGAATGAGGAAGTATTTTGGCTCAAGAAGTGTAGAGAAAAATTCAGTTGTAAAGTAGTACTAAATGGCTTGAAAAACAACTGAAAACAAATTGCCAAGAATGCACTTAGAGAATTGAAAGCCTTTGAAAACTTTTTCTTTCTTTTTGGAAACTTGAAAACTAGGGATTTTTCTTATCATTTGCAAGTGACCAATCCCCTCTATTTATAGGGATTAGAGGAAATCTAATCATCATAAAAACTAGCTTATTAGGTCAGAAACTAGCCCCCAAAAATTCAGAGAGATTAGATCAAAACATCACAATCAAATCCCATGATGAAATTTCTGAAAACTATCCGTTATGGCAGCAGGTGGTTGTCGGTCGACCGGCCCGGTCGACCGACAACCCATTGGCAAAATAGTCGTTGGACTCGGTCGACCGGCAGCCAAAGAAAAAACTTCTCTTTGTTCTGTCGGTCGACTGGCCCGGTCGACCGACAAAACCCGAGAACAAAGGGCTTTCAATCGGTCGACCGGTCCGGTCGACCAACAGACGTGCACAAACGTGCACGCCCTGACCACAAGGCTCGGTCGACCGGTCCGGTCGACTGATCAAGCCTGAAAGGGATCCGGTCGACCGACAGGCCTGAAACAGGATTTTTATAGGAAATTTTTTAAACTTTGAAAAATTTTCAAAATAATTTTGTAAGGCTATATGATTAAGTATCATGCTATAAAGGATGGTATACATGATATAAACAAGATATAAAATTATAAAAAATTTGAGTCATGTAAAACCATCAAGACATGATCCTAAATCAATTTCCCAAAACAAAAACGGTATTTTGAAAAATGAAGGTGTGTGTGTGTTTTCTTGAGCCAACTTAACATAACCTCATTCCTTAATAAACTAATTCTTACAAAGGTTCTAGGTGACTATAAGGTCTTCAAATAAGGGCTTCTCTATGGAATGATGCATAGCTTGAATCCTTGAACTCGAATTGAGACATCTTGAGTCAAATAATCCCGAATTGAGTCATCTTTAGGGAAGAGCACAACTAGAGTCTTAGAATCCTGAAACACACTTAAACACTAAAAAATGATTAGTACAAATAACTATATATATTTTGAAATCATCAAAACTCAAAACCCGGGTGATTGTAACCTTGGGCCAACAATCTCCCCCTTTTTGATGATGACAAAACATATGAGTTATTTTATTAAAAATGGGAAAGGAGCTTGGAAGCTCCCCCTCAAATCATGCTATATAAATGAATAGCTATATTGATTGAGGCAAAACCTGCACACAAAATAAAGAATTTCAGATTTAAGAATGAAGATGTGCAAGTGCTCAATTCTTACCGCTATAGCAAGTGGCTATGCGGGTCGTGATCCACAAGGAGGGTTTTGCGATAAAAGCGTTTACGTTCTTTATTGAAATCGTTATGAAAACAAAACGAAGATTCTTCTCTGTTTTTAAGTTAAGAAAATGGAAAAGAATTATGTTAAAGTAAGAAGAAAATGAGAGATGAAGAAGGTGGAAAAACTCAGAAAACGGCGAAAGCGACTATGTACAAATGATTATTTACAAGGAAGTGAAAAGGATGATTTAGAAGAGGTATTGTTGGTGATTTCATTTACAGAAATAAAAGAAAAGAAATAAAAACAATTGCTTACCTTCTTTTCACCAAAAGCTTACCTTGAGTCTTCAGCGACGATTTTACCTTGAAGTGGAGGCATTCAGCGCATAGCCCATAAGATTTGAGTATTGGTCTCTTCCATATTACATCATCAAGACTACTTCAAGAATGAAATGATACAGAAAGAGACTCCATTCCATCGTCATGAGCTATCGGTGGCACTCGCAACAGCAAGGCTCTTTCGATGCTTTTAGACTCACTTGGAAGACAATTTTACCAAAAGAAAAGTAAAATAGAAAAGAAGAAGAAGAAGAAGAAGAAGAAGACTAAAAAGAAGTACATATACAGAAAGAACATCGATTCGATTTCATAACAATCAAAGAAAAGAAATAAATCTTACACCGGTGTCACTCCAGCTCAAGCTTCATTCTTGTTCTTCGATGAAAGTCTGATCTCCTCTTATTTACATAAATGAAAATTACAATTACATGAAAAAGAAAAACAAAAACCTAAACTAAGAAATGAAAAAATAGTCTAAATCCTATCTCTGCATGGTCGCCCAATTTTCAGCGCAAAGACTGCCCTTTTATAGGCATAACCCACACGAGGGAGATCCCGGGGAGATCGGGGGAGCAAACGCTCCCCCTAACTCCCCAACTTTGCCGCGGAAACGTGGCTTGGGCCGCGTTTCCGCGGCCAGAGTGTGGCCAGGTGGCCACACCCTGTTGGTGGGTCTCTCCGGCGTCTCGTTCTGTCTTTATCTGGGGTTGGATTTGCAGTTTGGCTCCGAGATTTTGACGAAATGGCCTTCGATTCTTGGCTTTAACCGATCGATTCTGAGAGGATTCTTCTCAACCGATTTTCAACCTCTTGATTTTGCCCTGATTTACTGAGGCGAATTAATTCTGATTTAATTCAGAATTTTGGTGGGCTTTGGGCTCATTTCTCTTCATCTCCTTAAAGATTGGGCCTGCAAATAAATCAAACAATTAATTAGGACAATGCAGGCTTTTATTCTATAATAAGTATGGACATATGATATTAAATATGCAACATTAGCGACCAATCACACCCCCATACCTATCTTTTGCTCGTCCTCGAGCAAAACAACTAAATTATACTAAGGATTATTAGACCACTTTCGCAGGTCACGCGATTGCACTGAGCATGTGCAACAAGCCGTTAAACCTCTAGGTTTCCCCTAGAGGACGAGTTTTGTCTCGTGAGGGTTTTCAGTGGATTACACCCACAAAATCCATAAAGAAAGGGAAATAAAAATTTAGTATTTTCGAAAAGCATTTTGAAAGAGAAAAATATTTGAAATATAATTGTAAGATCTAAGCAATCTATAAGTTATAGGAAAAACTGAATTTTTCATTCCTAAACTTAGTCTCTATTCAAAAATTTGTTATCAATTAAAGTAAGGAGTCAAATTGTAATTCTCATCTAATCTATTACTTTACCCTAAGTCATACGCACTTGTGACTGTGAAAATTTTGACTAAGGGTTCATTAACTCTAACTCTTATGCCTTATTTATATATATATATATATATATATATATATATATATATATATATATATATATATATATATATATATATATATATATATTGGTGTTATTATTCCTTAGTTTAGGCTTTCTAATCTGCCCATGTAACGAGCCTTTAATCGATGACTCCCAAACCAGACGGTCTTAGGGCACCAGGTGAGAAGACACCCCTAGGACTTAAGGACTCGAGCACACAAGGCCAAAAAACTAAGGATTTTATTATATGGACCATTTTTAGGCGTGAATACTTATGCTTTATTAGGCACAAATACCCAGCTTAATCAGAGAATTTTATATATTTTTTTCCTTAAACTTATCTAATCATCTGTTTTTTTTTTATAAGGCATAAGAATCTTTATTTTTGAACCCTATGTGTGTAAGTGTATGAAGTGTGCATATTTCATCAAGGTAAAGATCAAGACTAAATTACTTTGACAAATTTTCTTCCTAACCCTAAAAATCAAATAAATAATCTTATTTTGACCAAGTATAAGAAATCCTAATTTGGATTTTCCTATTCCTTAAAATTAACTTAATTTCTTACAAAAGATATGTCAAAATATTGTTTCCATTTTCAAAAAGTTTTTTAAAAGTAAATAAAAATGTTAATTTTTTTTTTAAACAAAAAGAAAAGTTATGTTAGACCCTCCCCCACACCTATCTCATGCATTGTCCTCAATGTATGAATTAATGCATAGATGCATGAAAAAGACGAAAGGGAAGGAAAATGTTACCTTATAGTGGTGGTTCCGGTGGTGGTCTGATTGGTCCACGAAATGCGGCCCAATCGACTTTTCTTTGGGTTTGGAGGAACCCACCAACAATTTCTCTAATATAACCCATTAAAAAGATGTATCCATAAAGGATCTTTATTAAATATTTAACCCCATCTAATTTTCATATTCCATAACTAATTTCGGAGTCAAATTTGTCAACCACCTCATCCCAGAATGGAGTATGAAATGATAGAACGGTTGACTTGGACTCAGGAAGGACAGGAACTAATACAGACTCAGGAAGGTGACTTAAGTCAAGCAAAGGTTCAGGAGTCGAAATTGGTTCAAGAAGCGGGTCCAAGTCAAGAAGTTGAAACTCAAGTCCACATGTATTTTCTAACAATGGGATGTGACCTAATATGGGTGATTCCAGTTCAGGAATGATAAGTGGAGGAATCAAAACTGACTCTAAAATATTACTCAAGTTTGGTAACAAAACAGGAGTCAATATTGATTCAGAAAGTTGAACTGGATCACAGATTTGAGAATCTAGGTCACATATCTCATTGAGTTCAATATCAAAAAATTGAGAACTTGCCAATTTGTCAATAGGATTTTCAAAATTGTATAATTGGTCAAGTTCAATATGATCCTCAAAGATGGGGGATTCAATTTCATGATGAATAGGCATAGAATCCAACGTTGACTCGGGGAAAAGATCGAAATCAGGTGAAGATACCGGAGTCATAATCGAATCAGGAAGTAGAATTGAATCACTCAGTTGGGGTTCAGGATCATATTCATTTTCAAGTTCTATTTCAGAAAAAGGATAACTTGCTAAACTGTCAATATCTTTTTCAAAATTTGGAGTTTGGGCAAGTTCAAATGGTTGCTCTGAAATGGAATCTTGATTTTCAAAATTACAGGACTCTTCGGCTCTAACAGAATGGTTAGTGACATCAGAACTGGTCCAACGGTGAGAATGTAGAGATTCGACCATCATCTCTATGTCACGATTACGAGTGTTTTGAGCCCGAGTCATGGCTTCAAGCATCTTTTCATAGTTGATAGGTTCATTGTTTTGATGAAAAGATGAAGAATTGTCTTGGAAGTGGTAGTGAAATTGTGAGTCCATCAGATTTTGGGATTTGTGTTTGGACTCACGCATACTCATTTCCAAAATTGATGGTTTCCTATTTTGGACGGGTGGAACTGAGTATGAATCTTGAAAATATTGTGGACTAGGTGGAGAAGGAGGACAAGTTGGTTGAAAATTATGCTCGGGGGAGGTAAATCCCCACTGACTCGGTGAAGAGTTGAAATCATTATAGAAATTATAGTTATTAGATTGGGGATATGGGTTATATTGATTCGGATAAGACCAATCCGGCACACTAGATTGGTCAAAGTTATGATATGCCGGGTTGGTAATATCCGAAAATGAAGTCGGTGTGTAATATGGATTATTATTGAAGTTGGAAAAATTATTATTATAAGCCATATCACACAATAGAATACAAACAAAAAGAAAGGAAAAATAACAAACAAATAAGCAAACAAAAGAAAGAAAAATTCTAAACTAAGTTAGGGTAGACCTATGACCTAGACGACTCCTAACTGATTAGACTGTCCACGGGAGGTCTAATGCAGACTTTGACCACAAGCTAATCAGCCAGGTCAGGGCAAGGTTGGTGGGAGGTTTTCCGTCAAAGACGTTCCTTAATTAAATAACCACCAACCTTCGGGCTCTCGGCCCTTAATCCCTTTCCTAGACACTGATTTGGCAAGAGTCAAATTCCAACACCTTTTCCCCTTAGGATAATCTCCTAATTGAGTCTGAGATGTCCCTAGGGCCAACGTCTACTCATTTTTAGTTAGGCTTGGGTTAGTGAGTGCTTGGAATCTGATTTTTGGGCTAAGGAAGGGTGATTAAATCCCCACCTTATCTTGTTAATGGGTGGTGCCCTTATAATCAATTTGTGCAAGTGTACAAGATAAATAAGATTCACTCAAAGCGATATAAATCAACCAAGAAGTGAGTCCTATGCTAAATGCAATGCATACGTACCTTGCTCCAGCACTCTTCAACAGTAAAAATAAATGAATTGAAAAGACACGTGCCTAAAATGCAAACGTCTAATCAATTTTTTTATCTTTTCAAAAAATGTTTTACTGTTGATTATTAGCAGGCTTATGTGATGGCATATAAGAAAAAAGTAAAGTTACAGAAAACTACAATTTACAAAGCAAGCAGCCCTGCAAAAAGACAGTTAGTAGTCCACTCCTTTTTGCCGCGTTTTCGCGGCTTTGGCCGCGGATCCGCGGCAAAACAGAGGGCACTTGGTCTCTGCTTTCTAGAGCAGAGGCCCAAGGCCACTTATATGTTACTGCTATTGGCCCAAAGGCCTTCCACCCTAGTTTTGATGATGATTAACTCATGTAGTTATGTTTACTAATAATCTTGTGTTGTTTAAGTTTCAGATCATTAACCAAGATATTAGTTGGTGATTAGTTTCAACAAGGAGTTTAGGAGCTTTTCATGGTGATTCCGATGCCAAAGCTTAAAGATCATTCCTTTGCACTCGGTGGATCATGTTTGGGAGCAAGTCATCTTGAAGATGGAAGATCGTCAAGAAGACTTAGGTATCCTAGTTTAGATAGTGTGTTTAGATTCATTTGTAAAGCTTAGTATAGTTGATATGCTCAAGTGCACAATAACACACACGTTTGATGTTTTGGTTTTGATTTTCATGAATAGTAGATCAAAACAAATTTACTTTATTTCTATGTATATTAGATATGTTCTAGATATACATACATGCTTTAAACTTGCTAGACAAACTTATTTTGACTATCCTATTCATGTTTTGGAAAAATCAAGTTTGATAAAAATACAAGTGTTTGTTTTGATAAAATTTGCAAGACTCAAAAATGAATTGATATGATTGATATATGTCTTGAAATTTTTATCACTTGTTTATGTTTCAATATAAAATGTTAAAACAAGTTTTATGGGATTTTCAGAAAAGATAAAATATTTTTATAAAATATTTTTCCCAGTTTTTCTGACCCAGGTTTGTGCTGACAGGCCAGTCGGTCGACCCGGACGGTCGACCGCACCATGGGCCAGTCGACCCTATGGGTCGACCGACGTGCACAGACTTGTGCACGTCTGGCAGGCACAAACTCGGTCGACCGTACGGGTCGACCGGGTCTGAGAGCTCTGCTCTCTGTTTGTTTGGGTCGACCGTGCCGGTCGACCGTGGTTGCCAAACGGTCACATTTCTGACCGTTGGCGGTCGACCCGGCCGGTCGACTGGCAGTCTGTCAGGCTGCCAGCTCAGCCTAACGGCTAGTTTCTGGTTTGGCCTATATAAACCCCATCTCTTTGGGTTTTTGGCCAAGGTTTTTACAAGAGAAAAATTCCCAGTTTACCTGAGTTTAAAACAAGTTTTCAAAAGTGTTTTTGGGCTTTAAACTTCCAATCTTATTTGTTTTAAGCTTTTGGAAAAATCAAAGAAAAGAGTATTTTGGGAGATTTTTCTTGGCTTTCATTTTCTATCATTTACAAGAGTTTTTCCTAAGTAGTTTTTCTTTGTTGCTTGTTTTCCAAACACCTAGTTTCCACACTTGAGCTTATCTTCTATCCTAATCTATTAGGATCTTATTTTGTGGAAAAGAGAAAAGAAAGAGAGATTGTTTGTGGTCTTTGGAACCACTTGTTGTAAACACCCTTATTCTTTGTGTATCCCTCTTTGGTAGAGGTGATCGGGTGATTGGTTTGCTCCCTCTAGTGAGAGGTGGAGTTTGGTTTGTAACCCTCTTCGGTAGAGGTGTTGGTTGTTGTATTGGCTACGGGCCTACCCTCGGTTGTGAGGTGGTTGTTTGAGAGAGGAGTTTGGTACTCCTAGAGTTGTAACAAATCCTCTTCGGTAGAGGTTCCCTCGGTGGGAGATAGTGGATTGGAAATCCTACACGGTGGTGTAGGCGGGGATGTAGAGCAAGGTGCTCGAACCTCGAAACAAATCTTGGCCTTTGCGTTTGATCCATTGTCTCTCTAACTCTCTCTCTTTATTTTGTGCAAAGCATCATTCATTCATATTGTCATATCATTCATTGCTTGTGTTGCCTTGCATTATTTAATATTGCTCATTCTTATATGCTTGGCTTGCTTGTGTGTGTGCCTCACTTGTACTTAATCAACAAGAGCTTCACATAGCACCTCAACCCATTCAAGGGGAATCAAGAGGAGTTAGTCCAAAGCCCTTCACGGAGAATTCGGCTACACTTGTTGATTGTACTAAGTGTGTTGCAAGAATAGTATTAAGCTTCCGCATTTAGCGCACTTAGTTTTACATTTAGTTCTAGATTAGCACTTGCACCTATTCACCCCCCCTCTAGGTGTTTTTCAACTGCAACTTTAATTTCCTGCTTTGCTTGCCCTATAACCTGCAACAGAGAAGAAAATTCGTTTTAGTTCTAAAAAATTTTCAAAAAAAATCAGATTTCAATAAAAACGTTACCCTCCCCGGCAACGGCGCCAAAATTTGATTGAGGCAAAACCTGCATACAAAATAAAGAATTTCAGATTTAAGAATGAAGATGTGCAAGTGCTCAATTCTTACCGCTATAGCAAGTGGCTATGCGGGTCGTGATCCACAAGGAGGGTTTTGCGATAGAAGCGTTTACGTTCTTTATTGAAATCGTTATGAAAACAAAACAAAGATTCTTCTCTGTTTTTAAGTTAAGAAAATGGAAAAGAATTATGTTAAAGTTAGAAGAAAATGAGAGATGAAGAAGGTGGAAAAACTCAGAAAACAGCGAAAGCGACTATGTACAAATGATTATTTACAAGGAAGTGAAAAGGATGATTTAGAAGAGGTATTGTTGGTGATTTAATTTACAGAAATAAAAGAAAAGAAATAAAAACAATTGCTTACCTTCTTTTCACCAAAAGCTTACCTTGAGTCTTCTGCGACGATTTTACCTTGAAGTGGAGGCATTCAGCGCATAGCCCATAAGATTTGAGTATTGGTCTCTTCCACATTACATCATCAAGACTACTTCAAGAATGAAATGATACAGAGAGAGACTCCATTCCATCGTCATGAGCTATCGGTGGCACTCGCAACGGCAAGGCTCTTTCGATGCTTTTAGACTCACTTGGAAGACAATTTTACCAAAAAGAAAAGTAAAATAGAAAAGAAGAAGAAGAAGAAGACTAAAAAGAAGTACATATACAGAAAGAACATCGATTCGATTTCATAACAATCAAAGAAAAGAAATAAATCTTACACCGGTGTCACTCCAGCTCAAGCTTCATTCTTGTTCTTCGATGAAAGTCTGATCTCCTCTTATTTACATAAATGAAAATTACAATTACATGAAAAAGAAAAACAAAAACCTAAACTAAGAAATGGAAAAATAGTCTAAATCCTATCTCTGCATGGTCGTCCAATTTTCAGCGCAAAGACTGCCCTTTTATAGGCATAACCCACACGAGGGAGATCCCGGGGAGATCGTGTAATATCCCTAATCAAAAATGCTGTATTTTTATTTTCCTATTTGATTTACTGATTATTTTTATTTAATCAACTTAATTTATTATTATTATTAAATATAGACATTATTTATTGTTGTTACTAATAGTGTTATTATTATTTATATTGTTAGCGTTTCTTAATTATTATTAGTGTTACTATTATTTTATTTATCTATTTATTTTAATATTAGTACAAGTATTAGAGGTAGTAGTAATTGTTAATTATTAATACTCTTATTTTATGCCTAAAAAAAAAAAAAAAAAATTAAAAACAGATCCTTTTCCGCGTATTTTGGGAAGCAGGGCGTGACAGGGTTTGAGTGGTATCAGAGCCTAGGTTTTCGACTTGCGATCTTGAATTTTGACTCTTGTTTCGCAAGAGAGACCTAGTTCTTACCGGTAACTTGAATAAGTTATACTTACACTGCAATATACATATACTATTGACATGATAATATTGACTCCATTTAGAATTGATCGTCCTCCCTTTGGAATTCTGTTCTTGAACCGTTAATATTCATGATTCCAACACTTCAATTAGAGTGATTGGACGTCCATCTTGATTTTATCCTTCCTTCCTATTCAATTCTCCTGATTCTATCTCTTGAGATCGGTTATTCCATGTTGAAGCTGGTAGCAGAGATCAGAGTGACGCAGCGGAAGCGTGGTAAAGTCTTGATGAAGTGAGAAGTGGTGTGGAAGCTTTCTCATCTTCCTAAATTGATTTTTAACATTCCCTGCTTTATTGAAATTTCGAGGACGAAATTTTTATTAAGGTGGGTAGAATGTAATATCCCTAATCAAAAATGCTGTATTTTTATTTTCCTATTTGATTTACTGATTATTTTTATTTAATCAACTTAATTTATTATTATTATTAAATATAGACATTATTTATTGTTGTTACTAATAGTGTTATTATTATTTATATTGTTAGCGTTTCTTAATTATTATTAGTGTTACTATTATTTTATTTATCTATTTATTTTAATATTAGTACAAGTATTAGAGGTAGTAGTAATTGTTAATTATTATTTCTATTATTTTATTATTGTTGTTGTTAATTAATATTAGTATTATTAATTATTTTGATTTATTGTTATTGTCATTGCTATTGTTATTAATATGCATGCTATTAATTATTATTTTTAATTAAGAATTGTTACAATTATTTAGCATTATTAAGGTAGTAATTCTTTTAACATTATTATTGTCATCTTTTCTTTTCCTTCTTAGTCCATGATTATTTTTTTTTCCAATATCTATTCTCATTATCTATTTCCAATTCCATAACCTCAAATCCATACCCATTTACCCATTTGGATACCAACCTAGTGACATGTGATAGGTTACACATCTAGACATCTGTTGTTTGCTTCAATTGCTTTACTTGTCTTGTACATGTACTCTTATTCTTGCTATCTTTATTCGTGTTGCTTTCATGTATATTATTGTTCAGTTATTCATCTTATTATTTAGTCTCTTAAATTTGCAGTTGTTCTTATTATTATTTATGCACATTGTTTCTTCTGCACGAGCTCTTTCCCCTTTACACACACACTCACCATGGTCGCGTTCTGACGACCCTGGATTTGCACGTCCAGATATTGGACGATTGTTCTAATGTGCAGGTGTTCGACGAGACTGTACGTCTTGCGAGGAACTGGACGCTCATTCTTCCGTTTGTTTTTACATGTTGGATGTATAGGAATATGATATGCATGATTCTTGATACATGTTAGAACCCCCATGTTTGTCCTATGTATATCTAGAGTATTGTTGTAGACATAACAAGATGTAGCATGAGGGTGATTGAGATGGATATTAGTGGTAATGACTTGATCTAATAGAGCTTAGATGCACGTATATGTGGTGATACCGAATATTGGGATATCATGTTTGACCTTAATAGAAATGTGAACTCTTGAGGATTGGGGATCATAGTTGTATGTTAAAGTGAGATGACTAATACTGGATATTGTTATATGTTGGAATGACGATTATTGAATCAGATTACTAGATGTGTAATGGAACTTGACGATCATGTAACTGTTGGGAATGTGAGTTGGATATGATGACTTTGGATTGATCTGGGACTTATGCTATTTACATAGAATGGTGATCGGAGATTAGACAAAGACCTTATTAGTGGATATTTGAGGACATGTTAGATATGATCTTACCTTAATAAAAGATTAGTGTTCTTGACGATTGGATGGTACATGGACTTATTCTGATTTGGACTGAATTAGAGTTATAGAGGTCAGATGATATATTTCATGTAGAGGACTTTCTTGGACTTGTTATCCTTTCATTGATAATAATTTAAGTGATGATTCATTCAGATGTTGATGTGTACTTGTTATGATATTAGAGACTGGATTACTTGATAGCTATTGATCGACTTTACTTATTGGTGACTTTGAGAGTGATGTATGGATGGTCTTGAGAATCTGAGTTATAGTGTACTTTGACTGGATTATTCCATACTTGACAGTAGATCAGTACCAGCCTTGAATATCTTGTTTTACCTGTGAAACCTGACTGATCATACTTTATATATACCTGATAACTATCATGTTCATGTTACTGAAATTTGCTGGGAAAAATTATTACACGGTAACAACACCCGCATGTTCACTTGTTATATTCCTGTTATACCGGTATCCTGTACCTTGACATATATTATATTCCTGTTATACCGGTACCCTGACTTACACATGTTGATATTGTTACCGTGACTACCACTGAGTCATCCCAGAGATTTAAGTAACATGTATACTAAATAAACTTGATAAATTAAAACATGATAACACACAACTTGCACTGGGCTTGGGGAGATTGATGGAGGAGACAGCGTCCGTATTTTGGGTGGACCTAGGATTTAGGTTGCGCAGCCGAAAGAGGGTTCCACTGCAGGGTTCCCGTGGGGTGACTGGCACCCCGTCCTGTTTATTCCTGTTTACATGTTCCTGACTACCTAGCGGTAGGTCCTGGTTCAGCGCCAGGAGTCTGGGCCGTGGTCCCGGGTATGTACGGGACCCACCTAAAGCATGGACAATGTCTCCAACCGATCAGTTTCAATAACTTAAGGGCATCGATTGGCATGTGTGGTAGGCGTAGTATGGGATGCGTCTATTACGTGTGACAATTGGTGTTCGCTAACATAATTAATAATAAACTGTTGATGCTTTGTGACTGACCGTAATCACCCGATTGTATATCTATTTATATCATTATGATAGACCCATGATTGTAACCAGGACCAGACTTATGACCAGACTTGGATACCAGCTTAGTGACATGTGATAGGTACATATTTTGACATCAGTTGCTTATTTACTATTGTGACAGTTGTCTTTTATCTTTATTCATGTTGATTATCAGTTATACTATAGTGCAGTTATGTATCTTGTTATTCAGTCTGTTATATCAGCAATTGTTCTTATTATTATTTATGCACATTGTTTGTTCTGCACGTGTTCTTTCCCCTTTACACACACACTCATTATGGTCGCGTTCTGACGACCCTGGATTTGCACGTCCAGCTATTGGACGATTGTTTCTAATGTGCAGGTGTTCGATGAGACGGTACGCCCTGCGAGGAGCTTGGGTCCTCTCCTCTTGATCCTGGTATACTTGCATTTCATTCTTATTATTATTCTTTGATTCCTGTATATCACCTTTGACTTCTATTCAGCTATCATTTTCTTCCCGTTATTCATTGCTATCATGTGTGGTCTTATATGTATTACTGCAGTGTTCATTGATCATTATGCTTCCGATTTATAGCTTGTTCAGGTTACAATTGAGGCTTAGCGCGTATACGAGGGGTATTTTACCTCGCGTATATGCGTCGCCATAACGTCTCCGTATCTTTAAGATCGGGGCGTTACAGATCGGGGGAGCAAAAGCTCCCCCTAACTCCCCAACTTTGTCGCGGAAACGTGGCTTGGGCCGCGTTTCCGCGGCCAGGGTGTGGCCAGGTGGCCACACCCTGTTGGTGGGTCTCCCCGGCGTCTCGTTCTGTCTTTATCTGGGGTTGGATTTGCAGTTTGGCTCTGAGATTTTGACGAAATTGCCTTCGATTCTTGGCTTTAACCGATCGATTCTTAGAGGATTCTTCTCAACCGGTTTTCAACCTCTTGATTTTGTCCTGATTTACTGAGTGCGAATTAATTCTGATTTAATTCAGAATTTTGGTGGGCTTTGGGCTCATTTCTCTTCATCTCCTTAAAGTTTGGGCCTGCAAATAAATCAAACAATTAATTAGGACAATGCAGGCTTTTATTCTATAATAAGTATGGACATATGATATTAAATATGCAACATTAGCGACCAATCATATATACATAAAAGGTAGAAACTAAGAATTTTGACATAAGAGAGACATAAAACATATTGCTCAAAAAACTAACCTTGTATAACTCAAAAACCAAAACTCAAAACTAACTTTTTATAACTTAAAATTCAAAATGCATAACGCCAAAAATAGAAAAAAAACAAGCTAACTTTTTCTCTCCCTTTTTGTCATACATCAAAAAGGGTAAACATAGTTTAAAAAAAATTTCTTCATAAGTCCATAACACAAACATTTAATTCACCACAAATAAAGGAAAATCTAGCATAGTCTAGTGGTTTTGTAAAAATATCGGTAAGTTGAAAATCGGTAGAAACATAATCAATATCAATATCACCTTTCTCATAATGATCTCTAAGAAAATGATACCGAATGTCAATGTGCTTAGTCTTACTATGTTGATTTGCATTTTTAGTCATATGAATAGTACTAGTATTATCACAAAATATTTTAATATGGTCAAAATGCAAATCATAGTCACGTAGAGTATGTTTCATCGAAAGAACTTGTGCACAACAAGCTCCGGCCGCAACATACTCCGTCTCGGCGGTTGAGAGGGCTATCGAATTTTGCTTTTTGGAAGACCAAGATACAAGACAATTACCAAGAAATTGACATGTTCCACTTGTACTCTTCCTATCCACTCTACAACCCGCATAGTCTGCATCCGAAAAACTCGTCATTGAAAATTGTCCGGTCTTCGGATACCACAAACCCATTTCAATTGTGCCCTTAAGGTATCTAATAATGCATTTTACCGCTATCAAATGGGACTCTTTAGGACACGATTGAAATCGAGCACAAAGACATACACAAAACATAATATCCGGCCTACTAGCCGTCAAATACAACAAGCTACCAATCATGCTACGATAAAGCTTAATGTCTACACTTGTACCTTATTCATCCTTGTCAAGCTTTGTGGTAGTTGCCATGGGAGTTTTGCTTGTTTTAGCCCCTTCAAGCTCAAATCTCTTGATAAGTTCCTTCATGTACTTGGCTTGATTGATGAATATCCCATCCTTCCTTTGCTTGATTTGGAGACCAAGGAAGTAGTTAAGTTCACCCATCATAGACATCTCGAATTCTTCCTTCATGCATGATTCAAAAGCTTTGTAAAGATTTTCAATAGTAGAACCAAATATGATATCATCCACATATATTTGAACTATAAGAATATCATTTTCTGTTGGCCCAGAGGCCTTCCACTCTAGTTTTGATGATGATTAACTCATGTAGTTACTAATAATCTTGTGATTTTAAGTTTCAGATCATTTACCAAGATATTAGTTGGTGATTAGCTTCAACAAGAAGTTTAGAAGCTTTTCATGGTGATTCCAGTGCCCGAGCATCAAGATCATACCTTTGCACTTCGTGGATCACGTTTGGGATCGAGTCGGCTTGAAGATTGAAGATCGTCAAGAAGACTTAGGTATCCTAGTTTAGTTTTAGTGTGTTTTAGATCCATTTGTAAAGTTTAGAATAGTTGATATGCTCAAGTGCACAACACACACGTTTTATGTTTTATGGAACTGGTTTTCATAAATAGATTGATCAAAACAAGTTTAAATGGTTTATATGTATAGTAGATGTATTCTAATTATACATGCATGCTTAAACTTCTTAAACAAACTTATTTTGACTTTCATATTCATGTATTGAAAAATCAAAGTTTGATAAAATACAAGTTTTAGTTTTTGATAAAATTTGCAAGACACATAAATGATTCCAAATGTTTTATATTGTCTTGAAATTTTTATCACAAGTTTATATTTCTATGTAAACTGATAAAACTATCTTTATGGAGTTTTACAAGATTTATAGGATTTAAAGAAATATTTTTAAACCTGTTTTTCTGACCCAGAATAGTGGCTGACAGGCCAGGTCGGCCGACCGCACGGTCGACCGCACCAAGGGCCGGTCGACTGTACGGTCGACCGACGTGCACAGAGCTGTGCACGTCTGGCAGCACAGTGGGCCGGTCGACCGGACGGTCGGCCGGACCAGAGAGCTTTGCTCTCTGTATCTGGGCGGTCGGCCGAGCGGTCGACCGGGATGGCCCAACGGTCATATTTATGACCGTTGGCGGTCGACCGGGCCGGTCGACCGCAAGCCTGTCAGGCTGCCAGATCAGCCTAACGGCTAGTTTTCTGTTTGGCCTATATAAACCCCATTCCTTTGGGATTTTAGCCAAGATTTTTAGAGCCAAAATTTTTAGAATTTCTCTACTGTTTTAAAAGAGTTTTCAAAAGAGTTTTGTGCCAAAAATATTTATCTTTTTATTGATTTAGGTTTTTGGAAAATCAAAGAAAAATAGAAAATTGGGAGATTTGTTTTGTTCTTCACTTATATCTTTTACCAAGAGTTTTCCGAAGATTTTTCTTTGAGTTTTTGTTTTCCAAACACCTAGTTTTTCCACACTTGAGCTTATCTTCTATCCTAATCTATTAGGATCTTTGTTTGTGGAAAAAGAGATTGTTTGAGGTTGTGGAAACCTCTAAGTTGTAAACCCTCCTTGTTTTGTGTATCCCTCTTTGGTAGAAGTTGATCGGGTGATTGGTTTACTCCCTCTTTGTGAGGTGGAGTTGGAGTTGGTTTGTATCCCTCAAGTGTGAGGTGGATTGGTTGTTGTTTGGCTACGGGCCTACCCCTCGGTTGTGAGGCGGTGTTTGAGAGAGGAGTTCGGTACTCTTAGTGTTGTAACAAATCCTCCTCAGTGGAGGTTCCCTCGGTGGGAGTCCTCGGTGGACAAGATAGTGGATTAGAAATCCTTCTCGGTGAAGGCGGGGACGTAGAGCTAGGGGCTCGAACCTCGGAACATATCATTGTGTTTGCGTTTGATCCATTGTCTCTCTAACTCTCTCTCTTTACATTTGTGCATTGCATTATTCATATTGCCATATCATTCATACTTGTGTTGTGCCTTGCATATTTCATATTGTTCATCTTTATATGCTTGGCTTGCTTATGTGTGTGCCTCACTTATGCTTAACCACAAGAGCTTCATATAGCACCTCAACCCTTATCTAGGGGAATCAAGAGGAGTTAGTCCAGAGCCCTTCACGGGGAATTCGGCTACACTTGTTGGTTGTATTAAGTTTGTGCAAATTTGTCTTAGCTTCCGCATTTAGTTTCTAGATTAGCATAATCACCTATTCACCCCCCCCCCTCTAGGTGGTTTTCAATTGATATCAGAGCCTACGCTCCTGATACTTAGGCTTAACATCCTAGGAGTGAGATCTTGGTTTAGCTAATCTATCATTTGCATTTGCATTTATTTGTTTGCACACATATAGTTTGGACCCATGGACTTCATGACCCCTCCTATGTTTGATTCTTCCAACATCGTTGTTTGGAAGACTAGAATGTCCATTTACCTACAAGCCCTAGGATATAAGGTTCACCTTGCCATTACCAAGGAATCCTACCTTAGTGATAGCAAGCATATAGGGGCCAATGCACAAGCCCTAGCGGCCATTAGAAGCACGCTTTCTAAAGTAGATCTTATGCATGTTTCTAATCTTGATTCCGCTTTTGCAGTGTGGAACGAGTTGACAACCACAACCACCTCCGAGCTTCAATTGCCTATCCAACCGGAGGAGTCTAGTGGAGAATCCGAGTCTCAATGCTTAATAGTCCAAGGGAATGACTCCCTTGAGGTACTTTCGGAACCCTACTTAGATTGTGATGATAGTGCTAGTTCTTCATGTAATGAGAATATTGATCCCTATGCTTTGAATGAAGAACTTTCTATTGTATGTGAAAAATTGATTGAAAAATATAATGTTTTGAAAAAGAAAAGTCTAGGCCTTAATAATGAAAATAAAAATTTTCTTTCTAGACTTGACATGGTTTTGCAAGAGAAGGTTGAGGTTTCTAATGAGAGGGATTCATTGAAATCTCAACTAGACCTTGTTTTAAAAGAAAATGAGTTTTTGAAAAATAAAAATGATTGTGAAAATGTTTTGAAGAAAAATAAAGTTTTGTCTTCAAAAATTGAATTTGTTGTAAAAGAAAATAATTCTTTTAAAATAAAAATTGATTCTATTTCTAAGGATTTAGAAATTTGTTTAAAGAAAAATGAATGTTTGCAAAATAAAATAGATTCTCATGTTTGCCATGCTAGTGTAGCTTCATCTAGTTCACACATTGCATGTTCCACTTCTTCTTTGATTAAAAATGATATAAATTTAATTAAGAAGAAAATGGATTATTTGGGCTCCACTTTAAGCCAATGTGCCAAGAGCCATACACGTTTGGAATCTTTGTTTCAAAAGAAACAAGTTCCTATTATGCATGCACACCCTCCACGACATACACATGCTCCTCACGGACACCATCATCACATGTATGCTCATGTGTACACTTGTACACATTGTGGACGTAAGGGCCACCTTGCTAAATTTTGCTTTGATCGTATACATGATTGTAATTTAGCAAATAAATTTGTTTGGGTTAGAGAAGGGACTAACCCCCATGGACCCAAAAAGATATGGGTACCAAAGACCACCCCTCTTGTTT
This sequence comes from Agave tequilana, assembly GCA_038442645.1. Classification (NCBI taxonomy): domain Eukaryota; kingdom Viridiplantae; phylum Streptophyta; class Magnoliopsida; order Asparagales; family Asparagaceae; genus Agave; species Agave tequilana. The sequence goes on from JAVJIF010006329.1 coordinate 51,100, forward strand.
ATGATGTAGGTGTGGGCTCTCACATGACGTGAGAGTAGCGGTACCTTGGAGTGGATGCGTTCCGAGCTTCATGGAAATCATTTGGATGCATCACTTTCAAGGGATGTTTGGTGGAGATGACCATCATGTTTTGGAGACATGGAGAGTTGCCTTCTAGGTTTTGGTAACGATCTCTAGCTCCTAATTATTGTTTACATGCTTTCCATGTTATCATTTTTAGCATGTTTTATTGTTTTGAGATTATTATGAAAATGCCATGATTATTAGACCATTGACATGCATGTATAGCCTTTGAGACACCCATGTTTAATATGGATCATTATTTTAGTGTTCTCACCATTTGTTTAGCTATCATGTTTATCATAGCTCTAATAACATGTGAATTTACATAATAATCATGTTTATGTTTTTCATGTTAATTTATATCTTTTTTATGCTTCATGCTTTGAATATATGTTTAAATGTTAGTTTTCATTAAGACTAGGATATATACTTGTACATATAGTGGGTCACAAATAAATCTATATATGTTTGAGCTTGAATGCTTATTTGAACCCATTAGATGTGCTAGTATAGTCTAGTTTTGATGATCCATGCATTTTAAATTTGTATTCCCATTTTTAGATTTGTTTATGATTTCTTGTTTAACTTCATGTATATGTCTATTTTATCAAACTTTAAGATATACATGTATACCCCTTGAGTCATTTGCCTTTCATGCAAATCTATATATATATGGACTCAATTGTGTTTAGGATATGTATGTATACTTTTTGTGTTGACAAATCATACATATACCTTGAAGTACAAATTTGTTTTTAATGAAAATTTAGTTTTACATGTTATCCATGTTTTCATGTGTTTATGTTTAACTTCATGTATATGTCCATTTTATCCAAATTATTGTTATACATATACATCCTTTGAGCCACGTGCCTTCATGCATATATCTTTGTGGACTCGTTGTGTTTGGATATGTATGTATACTCTAGTTTGTGTAGGACATACATATGCCTTGAAGTATAAACTAGTTTTAATGAAATTTTTTTTTGATTTTCATGTTTTCATGTTTAAAGGAATAATCGAGCTTAATTGAATATACTTTCATGATCGTGATCTTCACATTTTTAATTATGCACTCACCCTACTTGTTTGCTCATGTTTAGTTTTCATGAGTCATATTATGCTTTATTGACTTGAGTGTGGAATAACATGTGGATTTCATTTTTCATGAAAAATATTGTTGTTTTATTCCTTGCTTGAAGGATTTCGTACTAGTTAACAAAACTATTCATTTTAACTAGTTCGTATTCTTCATTGTGATATAAGGTATACACTTGCTTTTATTGTTGTTTCAATTGGTATCATTGAACTCTTTCAATTGGTATCAATTTTGATCTTCTTTGTATACTCATATATTGTTTTTGTGTAAGTAAATTGAAAGCATACATACACATAACATATGGTATTAGTCTTTCAATTCTAATGGTATCAATTTCTTTTGGTATCTAATTTTTCATACATATATGCTTTATTTGTGCTTATTATATCCCTATATCTTGAGCACAAATTTTGTTTATGCTAAGCTTGAGCTCCATCTTTGTTTCAATTAATTTAGCTTTTAATTGGTATTCTTAAACAAAGCTTATGCATGTGTTTAGTTTGTATTTCATAAAGGGGGAGAAATTCGATTTTCATATTTCAATTGGTATTTGTATTTCCACTCCCTTACTTTATGATAGAAAATAAAAATTTCAAATTGATATCATATACTTAAAAAGAAAAATATTTTTTTGATATCAAGATGTTAATGATTTCAATTGGTATCTCAAAATTTTGTTTAAAGAAAATATTCAAAAGTTTTGATTTTTATTGCCTATATGCAAGGAGAGCTTAACATCTCTTCTACATATAGATTCATGTTGAGTGTATCTTGTATTGAGAAGCTTGACAACTCTTCTTTATGTGATACATGTGTGTAGGGGGAGCTTCACATCTCCTCTTATGCATTGCATAGTGTACGTTATGTGGATTAGGACTTGTCATCCCTCTTTCATGTAATGTATATATGTAGGGAAGTTACTTTACCGTCTTCCTCTTCATAAATGTATATCGCATATACCATTTATTGGTCTATGTTTACTTTCAATTGGTATCACAATGCTACTTTGACATACTTTCAATTGATATCCTAATTGATTGTCACCCCTATATTGATATTTTTGTTTAGACAAAAAGGGGAGAAAAATTTATTGATTTAGTTTTGTTTTTACCCCTTTATTGATGATTGACAAAAAGGGGGAGAAAGATTTTGAGTTTTATATATGCATATTTATATCTTGCATATATTAAGTTTAATTTAGTTTAATTTTAATTGGTATCTAGAGCATGTTTTGTTTTTGAACATTTCATTGGGTATCTAGAGCCTTTTATTGTTTTTGCATTGTCATTCATTGCATATTCATGTTTATTTGTTTTATGCATGAGTTAAAGGGGAGCTTCTTTGAAGCTTAACTTTAATCCATGCATATATAACTCCATGAGTTTTGTCATCATCAAAAGGGGGAGATTGTTGGCCCAGAGGACTTCCACTCTAGTTTTGATGATGATTAACTCATGTAGTTATGTTTACTAATAATCTTGTGATTTTAAGTTTCAGATCATTTACCAAGATATTAGTTGGTGATTAGCTTCAACAAGGAGTTTAGAAGCTTTTCATGGTGATTCCAGTGCCCGAGCATCAAGATCATACCTTTGCACTCCGTGGATCACGTTTGGGATCGAGTCGGCTTGAAGATTGAAGATCGTCAAGAAGACTTAGGTATCCTAGTTTAGTTTTAGTGTGTTTTAATCCATTTGTAAAGTTTAGAATAGTTGATATGCTCAAGTGCACAACACACACGTTTTATGTTTTATGGAATTGGTTTTCATGAATAGATTGATCAAAACAAGTTTAAATGGTTTATATGTATAGTAGATGTATTCTAATTATACATGCATGCTTAAACTTCTTAAAGAAACTTATTTTGACTTTCCTATTCATGTATTGAAAAATCAAAGTTTGATAAAATACAAGTTTTAGTTTTTGATAAAATTTGCAAGACACATAAATGATTCTAAATGTTTTATATTGTCTTGAAATTTTTATCACAAGTTTATATTTCTATGTAAACTGATAAAACTTTCTTTATGGAGTTTTACAAGATTTATAGGATTTAAAGAAATAATTTTAAACCTGTTTTTCTGACACAGAATAGTGGCTGACAGGCCAGGTCGGCCGACCGCACGGTCGATCGCACCAAGGGCTGGTCGACCGTACGGTCGACCGACGTGCACAGAGCTGTGCACGTCTGGCAGCACAGTTGCCGGTCGACCGGACGGTCGGCCGGACCAGGGAGCTTTGCTCTCTGTATCTGGGCGGTCGGCCGGGATGGCCCAACGGTCATATTTATGACCGTTGGCGGTCGACCGGGCCGGTCGACCGCAAGCCTGTCAGGCTGCCAGATCAGCCTAACAGCTAGTTTTCTGTTTTGCCTATATAAACCCCATTCCTTTAGGATTTTAGCCAAGATTTTTAGAGCCAAAATTTCCAGACTTTCTCTACTGTTTTAAAAGAGTTTTCAAAAGAGTTTTGTGCCAAAAAGATTTATCTTTGTATTATTTTAAGTTTTTGGAAAATCAAAGAAAAATAGAAAATTGGGAGATTTGTTTTGTTCTTCACTTATATCTTTTACCAAGAGTTTTCCCAAGATTTTTCTTTGAGTTTTTGTTTTCCAAACACCTAGTTTTTTCACATTTGAGCTTATCTTCTATCCTAATCTATTAGGATCTTTGTTTGTGGAAAAAGAGATTGTTTGAGGTTGTGGAACCTCTAAGTTGTAAACCCTCCTTGTTTTGTGTATCCCTCTTTGGTAGAGGTTGATCGGGTGATTGGTTTACTCCCTCTTTGTGAGGTGGAGTTGGAGTTGGTTTGTATCCCTCAAGTGTGAGGTGGATTGGTTGTTGTTTGGCTACGGGCCTACCCCTCGGTTGTGAGGCGGTGTTTGAGAGAGGAGTTCGGTACTCCTAGTGTTGTAACAAATCCTCCTCGGTGGAGGTTCCCTCGGTGGGAGTCCTCGGTGGACAAGATAGTGGATTAGAAATCCTTCTTGGTGAAGGCGGGGACGTAGAGCTAGGGGCTCGAACCTCAGAACATATCATTGTGTTTGCGTTTGATCCATTGTCTCTCTAATTCTCTCTCTTTACATTTGTGCATTGCATTATTCATATTGCCATATCATTCATACTTGTGTTATGCCTTGCATATTTCATATTGTTCATCTTTATATGCTTGGCTTGCTTGTGTGTGTGCCTCACTTATACTTATCCACAAGAGCTTCATATAGCACCTCAACCCTTATCTAGGGGAATCAAGAGGAGTTAGTCCAGAGCCCTTCACGGGAAATTCGGCTACACTTGTTGGTTGTATTAAGTTTGTGCAAATTTGTCTTAGCTTCCGCATTTAGTTTCTAGATTAGCATAATCACCTATTCACCCCCCCTCTAGGTGGTTTTTATTTTCAACATGTTTTGTAAACAAAGTAGTATCTATTTTTTCTTTCTTAAAATCATTAGAAATTAGAAATGAAGAAAGTCTTTCATACCAAGCCCTAGGGGCTTGTTTTAAACCATAAAGAGCTTTGTCAAGTTTGAAAACAAAATCCGGTTGTGTAGGATTAACAAACTCGGGGGTTATTCAACATACACCTCCTCTTCAATAAATCCATTTAAGAAGGCACTTTTTACATCCATTTAAAAAAGCTTAAAATCTTTATAAGAGGCAAATGCAAGTGTCATCCGTATGGCTTCAAGTCATGCTACGGGTGCAAAGGTTTCTTCAAAATCGATACCTTCGATTTGAGTGTAACCTTGGGCCACTAATTTAGCTTTATTCCTAACAACATTACCCGACTCATCCAACTTGTTCTTAAAGATCCACTTAGTACCAATTGTTGGTCTATCTGGGGCCTAGGAACAAGATGCCAAACTTGGTTGCGCTCGAATTGATTGAGCTCCTCTTGCATGGCTAGCAACCAATATGAGTCGCCCTCGACTTCGAGGATGTTCTTTGGTTCAAAGTAAGAAATAAAAGCATAGTATCCACAAAAATCATGAAGTTTAGAACGAGTAGTTACCCCTTTTGATACTTCACCTATAATAAGATCCTTGGGATGATGTGGATTGTATCTCCAATCTTTTGGAAGTGGTTGAGTGGACTCCACTTCAACTTCTTGAATTTCATTTACTTGAGCCTCATTTTCTTGAACTTCATTTCTTTCATCATCCTTTGGCAAGTCTTCAATGGTAGGTGAGTCCTTCAAAGTAGCTCTCTCCATGTCTTCATTTAAAGAATCTATTTCTATAACATTCTTAACAAACACATTAGATTCCTCAAACTTTACATGTATAGATTCTTCAATAGTCAAGAATGACTTATTGAAGACTCTATAAGCTTTACTAGTATTTGAATAATCAACAAAAATTGCTTCATAAGACTTTGCATCAAATTTTCCTAAATTATCTTTAGTATTCAAAACAAAGCATTTACAACCAAAAACTTTAAAGTATAAAACATTTGGCTTTCTAGAAAAATAGATCTAAAAAGATGTTTTTGAAGTATTTTTGCATAAGAAAACTCTATTTGATATATAGCAAGATGTGTTAACAGCCTCGGCCCATAGATAATGAAGGAGACCATATTCATTAATCATTGTCCTAGCCATCTCTTGTAATGTCCGATTTTTCCTCTCAACGACTCCATTTTGTTGTGGAGTTCTAGGACAAGATAGTTCATGCTTAATTCCATGTTCTTCACAAAAAGTGGTAAAGGGTTGGTTATTGAATTCATCACCTCTATCACTTCTTATTCTTAAATAGAAGAATCTTTTTCCTTTTCAACTCTTTTCTTAAAGGCTTGAAAATATGAAAAGGCTTAATTTTTGTGCTCTAAAAAGAAAACCCAAGTAAAACGCGAGAAATCATCAACTAAAACAAAAGAAAAACGATTCCCACTTAGACTTTTGGTTTGAGTAGGACCAAACAAATCCATATGGATCAACTCCAAGGGACGTGATGTCATGATATCCTTAATCGACTTGAAAGAGGACTTGGTTTGTTTCTCAAGTTGGCACACGTCGCAAACGCGGTCCTTTTCAAAGTTCAAGTAAGGAATACCTTTCACCATTTCCTTGTTGTTTAATCTAGATAGATGGTCAAAAGAGATGTGGCCTAATCTTCTATGCCACAACCAAGAGTCATCATCGAGGGCTTTCAAACAAGTAGCATTGCATAGCATATTAGACATGTCAATCATGTATACATTGCATTCACGAAAACCGAAAAGTATACATGTATTGGATTGTCTATCAATAACTTTACATACTAGGTTATCAAAAACAACATCAAAACCTTTGTCACAAAGTTGACTAACACTCAAGAGATTATGCTTGAGGCCATCAACTAAAACAACATTTTTTATTAAAGGAGAAGTACCAAATTTAACATTACCAATACCAATGATTTTTCCTTTGGCATCATCTCCGAAGGTGACGGTGCCACCTTCACGGTATCTTGATAGTGTTGCAAAGTTGTTGATATCCCAAGTCATGTGCCTTGAGCAACGACTATCAAGATACCACAATCCTTTACGTCGTTGGGCCTTGGAATGTACCTATATCATTTAACAAATTTGTTGACTTTGGTACCCAAACTTTCTTGGGTCCTTGAATGTTAATATTCCGAACCCAAATATTATTATGTGAAGCATTTAGCCTATCATAGCAAAATTTAACCAAATGACCTTTACGGCCACAATATGTGCATGAAAATATTTTACCATACATAAATGCATGATGTGTGTGTGGAGTGTGAGCATGTTTGGGGTGCTTGGCATGATGTAAAGGTTGTGATTTATGAACATGAGCATGTATAGCATGTGAATGTTTCTTTGGGACTTGTTTCTTAGGAAACATAGCCTCTAGTCTATTTTTATCAAATTCACATTTCTTCAAAACAATTCCTAATGAATCAATTTTCTCTTTTAGCATGGAAATTTCATTTTCATCAACTTGTGAAAATTTACCTTTACAAGAAATTTTATAGTTATCAAAATCCTTTTGTGTAGAAACAAGAGTAGAAAACAATTCATCCTTTTCTTTTGAAAAAGTGAAAACTTTATGATTGAGAGATTCATTTTCCTTTTTCATTTTCAAATATTTCTTTTTGAGAAAATCATAGTTATGAGATAGTTCTTCAAAAGCTTCTCCTAGTTCATCCATGGATAGATCACAATCAATAGAAGTGTTGGGTGTTACCTTGCTTGTGCTTTCATTAGCCATGAAGCACATGTTGGCGGTGTCAACTTCCTCTTCGGATTCACTCTCTGAATCCCAAGTAGCCTTTAAAGCTTTCTTCTTGTACGGCTTCTTGGAGGTGGAGGGCTTGGCTTTTGCTTTATCCGGACATTCCGCAACAATGTGACCCGGCTTTTGGCAATTGAAGCAAATGATTTTCTTCTCTTCTTTACCTTACCATCTTCTTCTATTTTGGAATTTTGCCTTGTTGTACATTTTCCGAACATTCTTTACAAGAAGAGAAAGATCTTCATCATCCTCTTCTTCATCATCGTCGTCAGAGTAGGTGGAAGAACTCTTGAAGGCAATAGATTTCTTCTTGGGTGGAGCCATCTCTTCTCTTGCTTTTCTTTTCATCTCATGGGTCTTGAGATTCCCAATGAGACCTATAAGCTCCATCTCTTCCTTGTCATTGAGTTCCTTCAAAGTAGTGGCTTTGACTTCCCAAGATGGAGGGAGTGCACGGATTATCTTTCTTACTCTTTGGTCGTTATCAATGACGTCACCTAAAGAAGAAAGTCCATTAGTAATCTTTGTAAATTTAGTAACCATATCATCTATGGTTTCATTCTCTTGCATAGAAAAATTTTCATATTGGGAACGAAGAAGGTCTATTTTTGCCCTCTTAACTTGTGAAGTCCCCTCATAAGTGACAAGCAAGTGAGTCCAAATCTCATGTGCGGATTTGCAATGAATGACTCTAGAGATATCATCGTCATTAAGAGCTTGAAGCAAGGCATAGTGTGCCCTAGCATTAGCATCAAACTCTTTAGTGTCAATATCGGACCAAGTGTCCTCATCATCGGTGGGTGCACTAAATGGTTTGGTCACCGCCTTTGCAACCCGGCATCCTAGATATTGCAAAAATACGGTCATCTTAACCTTCCATATGGGAAAGTTAAGGCCATCAAACTTGGGTGGGGTTTTAATTCCTTCGGCCATTTTTACTAAGTGTATGAGGATGAAAAATGAATAGTGTGATTAGCAATATAGGATCTCTCTAAGGTTGTTAAGCCAAGAGCCTAGAGACCAATGATCTGATACCATTGAAAAACACCTAGAGGGGGGGTGAATAGGTGTTAATGCTAATCTAATGAACTTTTAAACAAGTGTGTAAAAAATGATGCAAACGGTCACTCAAAACAAGAAATTGAAGCCGAATTTCCCGTGAAGGGCTCTAGAACATCTCCTCTTTGATTCCTCTACATTATGAGTTGAGGCGCGTAATTGCTTTCTTGTTGAGATGAGTAAAGACCGGAAAATGCAAGTAATGAAATGGATGCAATAATGAAGTGCACACAAGATATATCACAAGAAAGAAATGTAAAGCAATAAAGATGCAAAATGGAAATTAATCGCAAACACAAAGGATTTGTTTCGAGGTTCGAGCCACCGCTCTACGTCCCCACCTTCACCACCGTGAAGGGTTTCCACTATATCCACCAAGGAAATTACAAAGGTCTACCGAAGACCGGAGTACCGAACTCCACCAATTACAAGAGGTCTACCGAAGACCGGAGTACCGAACTCCCACCAATCCAATCCTCTACCGAAGAGGGATCTCAACACAAGAAGGAATAAGTAACAAAGTGATCTACAAAGGATCACACACTTCTCTTTTATAACTTCTAATAGAATGAGAAAGTATTTTGGCTCAAGAAGTGTAGAGAAAAATTCAGTTGTAAAGTAGTACTAAATGGCTTGAAAAACAACTGAAAACAAATTGCCAAGAATGTACTTAGAGAATTGAAAGCCTTTGAAAACTTTTTCTTTCTTTTTGGAAACTTGAAAACTAGGGATTTTTCTTATCATTTGCAAGTGACCAATCCCCTCTATTTATAGGGATTAGAGGAAATCTAATCATCATAAAAACTAGCTTATTAGGTGAGAAACTAGCCCCCAAAAATTCAGAGAGATTAGATCAAAACATCACAATCAAATCCCATGATAAAATCTCTGAAAACTAGCCGTTATGGCAGCAGGCGGCTGTCGGTCGACCAATCCGGTCGACCGACAGTCCATTGGCAAACTAGCTGTTGGACTCGGTCGACCGGTCGGTCGACCGGCAGCCAAAGAAAAAACTTCTCTTTGTTCTGTCGGTCGACTGGCCCGGTCGACCGACAAAACCCGAGAGCAAAGGGCTTTCAGTCGGTCGACCGGTCCGGTCGACTGACAAACGTGCACAAAATTCAGTAGCCCTCTCAACCGCAAGGCGGAGTACGTTGCGGCTGAGGCTTGTTGTGCACAAGTCCTATGGATGAAACACTCTCTCCCTTGACTATGATTTGCATTATAACCATATTAAAATATTTTGTGATATACTAGCACCATTAACATGACCAAAAATGCAAATCAACATAGAAAGACCAAGCACATAGATATTCGATATCACTTTCTTAGAGATCACTATGAGAAAGGCGATATTAAAATTGATTATGTTTCCACCAATTTCCAACTTGCGGACATTTTTACTAAACCGCTTGATTATAACAGATTTTCATTCATTTTGGTGAGTTAAATATTTGTATTATGGATTCATAAGTTTTGAAAATGTTTTCAAATTATTTTTTTACATGTATTTTAAAATTAATATCTCTTTTATGTTGATATCTTTACCCTTTTTGTGGGGGAGAGATATTTATTAAGTTGTTTTTGTGTTTTATATTCATTCTCTTTATCATGCTTATATGTTGTTGGAAGAAGGAGGATTGGAAGGGTGGTAGGCTTTATATGCATATTATTCTATATTGATATCATTTTTATATATGTATATATTTATGACTTGCTTATAGTGTCAAATCCATTTAAAGTCATAATGTTTTCTTGTACTTGATAAATAGCATAACTTGAGGGGGAGCTTCTCAAGCTCTTTCCTATCTTTTATCTTAAATAACTCACATGTTTTGTCATCATCAAAAAGGGGGAGATTGTTGGCCTAAGGTTTCAATTACCCGGTTTTATGGTTTTGATGATGACAAAACATATGTGATTATTTATACTAATCAAGTTCAAGTGTTTATATTATCTCAGGGTTCTAAGAATTCAAGGAGTTTTCTTCATCTAAAAGAAGGTATTGAAGACTCAAGAAGATTCAAATACGGAATTAAAACTCAAAAGCACGCGACTCGCTAATGGAGAAGCCCGGTTGAAGATCTTGTATTTACTTAGAGCCTTATAAGATATTAATTTGTTAAAGTGTAAAATAAACTAGTGATGCTCAAGAAATTACACACACAAAATACACGATTTCGAAAAATACATGTTTTGGTAGTAATGATATTTTGAATGTTTGATTTTGATACATGTCTCATAATTTTTTCAAAATTTTATAATAAGTTTAGAACATGTATTTCATCACCATACATTGCTACATTACACATAAACCAATACAAAATATTTAGAAAAATATTTGAAACTCAAAAGTTTTATTAAAAAAATTGTTTCAGGCCAGAACGGTCGACCGCCCGATCGACCGGTGTCCATTGCAGGCCAGAACGATTTACCTCCATTGCAGTCCATTGCAGACCGGTGTCCATTGTTTTGGCCAACGAGCGTACACATTTGTGCACGTTGTCGGTTGACCGACGAGGGACCCTAACTCTTGGTTAGGGTCGGTCGACCGACCCAGTCGACCAACAGTTTAGTTTTTTTTTAACTACCGAGCAGTCGACCGTCCGGTCGACCAGAGCCAATCGCTCTTTTCTGGATGACCTGTAAGTCGGTCAACCGACAGGCTGTCAGATGGCCATAACAAATAGTTTTTGAATCTATTTTGTTTTTAGTGAATTCTAACGGGCATTTTTTGTTTTCAAATATCTAAACATACCCCAAATGACCTGGTATGATTTATAAATGATATTTATTCATTGCCTATTGTTCGAAAGGAGTATATGTATGAAAGAGGGTTTAAAGTAAACCGTTGATGTCCGTGTACCGATGTTTAAAAACTCCAATTGTATATGTAGGTTTACTTTACTCCTTCCGAATCACCGTTCGTAGCACAAGTTATGATGGGTCGTATCCGCAGGGAGGGTTAGAAATAGAAGCATTCAAGGTTTTTATATTGAGATTTTTGAGAAGAAAAGCGAAAGTTCTTTTTTGTTTAAGAAATGAAAAGCAAAACGATGTGAAAAGTGAGAGAAAAATCTTTGTAGGTTTTGTAGAGAAAAGGAAGAAACGTAAAGAAAGATGGAAGGAAAACGAGATATTTGAAGAGAGAATGTTTTAAGAAAAGGGTTTTTTTTGAAGTACGATAGAAAGAAAAGCCATGACTAACTAACATTCTAATCGACTAACTTACTACTCTCATTGGGTGATGCACGCCTCGTATTGATTCATCGGCAATGGTATTTCTTGCTTTGTCAAGTCAATGCATTGTCCCATATCGAGGATGTGTTCTTATCTAGACTTGGCTAGTTGCCTCCTTGAATCATTGGCTCCTTAAATAGATTTTCAATAATGGAACAAGAATAGTCAATCTTAGGTATGCTAAGCAAAAATACAAGATTCATTAGTCCATCAAAGCTATAACCAAGCTAGCATGAAATAAGAAACTTGTACAAGAGTCATTAGCATAATGAAGTGATTCATCTTCATGTTCCATCAAGGCACTTGTTCTAAAGACAAGGCTCTAAGTGAGGCTCACATGAATCATATGGAGGGAGTATAAAGCATTTGCTAAGAATTGAAAATAACTCATCTTCGTTGGGGATAAAAGAGACTTGTAAATTGCAAGATTAAAAATAAAGCATCCAATGATTCATATGAGTTAGCAATCACCCAAGAGTTAGTAGTTAGTAAAGTTAGAAGTTAGTTAGTCATGTTAATGAGTTAGCTAGTCATGAAAATAAAGAACAAGCAACAATCCATTGTAGAAAGTAAATATAAGAAGGTAAAAGCTTGAAGAATAAAATGCACTAGAATAAGAAAAGATTGGAAGAATGAAAGATTAATCATTGTATTGAGTTGTCACCTTCTCTAATTACAAAGATTTCACACTCTCACTCTCTCTTTTCTTGATTCTAGAAGGAGAAAAGGAAAATTACATAAGAGACTAAAGAAAACCTAGAGAAACCCTAACAATTTCCCTAAACAACAAAGCTCTTCTCTCCTCCCCGATTACAGAGGCCCTATGGGTCTATTTATAGATTTCAGGAGACGAGGCCTTCTCACCACAGCCATTGGATCAAACGCTTGATCAACGGCCAAAGGACTGCCGCGGATCCGCGGCCAGAGCCGCGTTTTAGCGGTAGAATCTTGGCCGTTGCGCTAACGAATTCTCTGCCATTTTGTTATGGCTCGTGTGCCTAGCTGGATCTTCTAGAAAGTAGAGAATATGCTTTGGATCAATCTAGATTTGGGCTTCCTTGTTGTGGGCTTCTAATTCCTCTTTAATTCTTTAAAAATCACAAAATTTGGGCCTTCTTCTCCATTTAAGATTGGACCTGAAAAATAAGAGAGAAAAGCAATAAAAATCCCATTTTTATTAACAGGAAGCATAGTATGGTGGTATAAAATGATGCATAAATGAACTCCAATCACACCTCTATACCTAGCTTTTGCTCGTCCCCGAGTAAAAAAGAAGTAAAGAGAATAATCCTAACTAAATTATTACACTACTTTCGTAGGTGACACGATTGCACTGAGCTCGTGCAATATGCCGTTAAACCTCTAGGTTACCCTAGAGGATAAGTGTTGTCTCCTGAGGGTTTTCAGCAGATTGCACCCACAAAATCCTAAGAAAAAGAAAATGTTAGCGAAAAGAAAAGAAAAAAGAAAGTTTTTTATGATCCATTTTTTTCAAGAATTTCGGTGATCTATCGGTTTCGGGTTACCCTAAGATTTTCCTTCTTTTTTATAAGTTTCCATTTGAAGTCTTGTTTTCAACTTAGGTTAAGCATCCAAGAATAGAGAGAACTGGATTTTGTATAAAGCCTAACATATATACATTTATAAGTATGAGGAATTTTTCTTAGACTTTAGTTCATTCATTTACATATATATATAATAATAATTTTTTCTTTTTTTTATATATGTTTATTATATATTTACATTCCCTTAGCTTCATTAAGCTTTCTAATTTACCCATGTAGCGAGCCTTTTCCCGATGACTCCCAAACCAGATGGTCTTAGGGCACTAGATGAAGAGACATCCCTGAAGTTCAAGGATTCGAGTAAACTAGGCCACGGATGCTAAGGACTCAACCACTTTTAGGCGTGACTGGTCATGCTTCTTAAGGCACAACTAACCAGCTTAATTAGTAATCAAGTTTTTATTTATGATTATTTTTTTATATCTTTTTATTTTTATATATGTATGTAAATAAAGTTACTAAGTCCTTGACTAATCCCCCAACATGTAAATGTATATAATACTTAGGAAAAATTCAAAATCTAGCTATCTTTCTATTCTTTTCTTTCTTAACCTAAAGATCCAACAATACTTCTTTTTTCGACTTATATTAAGAAATCTTAGTTTAGAATTTCCTTAATTCCTAAGATCACGTTAATTCTTTTCAAAAAAATGGATCAAAGAAAATATTATTATATTTTTTTTGTTTTTTTGTTTTTTTAATATATATAAGAAAGGAAAAATCTAAAAATCTAAAAGAAAATCCTAAAAAAAATCTAAAAAAATTCTATGTTAGTATCTACCCCCCATACCTGTCTCATGCATTGTCCCCAATGTATGCAAGTAAAATAAATGCATGAAATAGGTGAAGAAAAGGTATCACCCCCTCCTGCGGCTCGGACTACCGCTGGTGCTAGGCCCGGCCGACTACGAACGCCGCAGACCCTCCTCAATGCGGTCTAAGCGAGATGTCTGCTCCTCAACTTGTTTGCATAGTCTAACCTGCCCCCTAAATATCTTCTTCATGCCTCACCAAATGGTAGACATGAAGGCGCGTGAATCAGCTGGGGGCTCCTACTACCAAAAGGCCAGATCATCCTCCTCTTCTAAAAGTTCCTCCGAAGAGGACTCAACCGGGGCATCTTCGGACTGGACACTAGGGGTCCAGACCGCATGAAGTCAACTATTGTAAGCACTAGTCGCCCTCTCTAATGCAACGAACACCCTATCATATGAGTCAAAAACTGCATCTTGTAAGAAAGTCCTACACAGACGAGTAATCAAAATTGGGTGCGAGTACTTTGCACCGCGTGTGCGTGAAGAGTTGGTGATGAGACTATGAAAGATGGTCTTGTTAATACAGATAGTGTGCTGCTGAGTCATGAGGTCGTGAATGATCTGCAGCACCGGCCTGTTGAAGGAGGTCGTGTGGTCAAGCCCTAATATGTTGCGTTGAATCCAGTGACCAACGCAATGTACGTTTCTGAATGTAGCACTGGCTTTGAGCCCCCTATCTTGTTCCGTACAGCGAGCCCCCATGACAGTCATGTAATCGATTAATGGGAGGGGCTCGCTATGATGTGGGTTGCAAGGGATATGTGTGAGTTCCTCTAGCAGAGGAAGCGTAATAATAATATCCCCAGTGGGCATGTGCACCAAGTTTGGTATGTGTCAAAATTGATAGAGGCTTGATCTATGGAATTGTAGAAAAGTTTAACGAGTTCAGGATAATAGTAAGCCTCGTGATCTGAGTTATCATAAATTAATTCATACCAATACCACGCACGAATACGATCTAAAAATATATGACCATAACCGTTAACATCGCTAAGAATCCTACCAAAATCTTTTTCAGCGAAAATTGACGGTGCCATGATGAATAATATGAAGCAACAGGAAGAGATACGCAAACCTCCCTCGGACTACATAGGGGAAAAACTTATATGAGATTGCAGAGAGCAATCAGCAGTGGTAGTAGATGAGCAGATGGTAGATCTAGAGACTTCAGACTGCGGCGACAGCAGAGAAATTTGGTGGCGCTCCAGATACTTCTAGTGAGCCACGAATACGCGGCAGAGTAGAGGAGACATAGGCTCAGAAAAATTTGGGGGGCGGCACTGGCTGTTCTCGTTTCAGATCTGAGGTTGAAACTAGGGTAAGGAAAAGAATACGGGAAGGAGGATATATAAGGGACTGAGAAGGATGGAATCTCCAAATTACCCAAGTTGAAATTAAAAATTTACAGCCCTAGGTTATTTTAAAAAAAAGTGTATGAAGAGAGAAAAACCTAGGTGTTATTTAGCACCTAAGTCCATATTTTTTTCTTTTTTATTTTTATTTTCTTTTTGATTATTTGGTTTTATATATATTATTTTTTATTTATTTTTATAATTATTAAAACACATTTTTTTTCATTTTTTTATTTTTATTTTTTATTTACAAGAGAGGTCCCAAAATGATTTATAGGAGACACTGGGAAAAGTGTAAAATTACGTGGTCACATATAGACTGGGTCACAAAGACCCAGTTCAAGAACATTGTGTGAATTAGACTCTGTGGTGAAAAATGGCTTTAGGCGTTGACCATTGACTTTGAAAGTATTGCCATTTTTGGGATCGAAAATTTCAATGGCACCATGAGGAGAGACATTTTGGACGACGTATAGGCCTGACCACCTGGTTTTCAGTTTACCAGGAAAAAGGTGGAGTCTAGAGTTATATAACAGAACTTTTTGTTCTGAGACAAAATTTTTCCTATGAATTGATTTATCATGGAAAAGCTTAGCTCTGTGTTTAGATATCCGAGCGTTATCATATGCATCATTTCATAGTTCTTCTAACTCGGATATCTACAGCTTTCTCAAGTCAGCGGCTTTGTCTAAGTCCAAATTCAGCTGTTTTAGTGCCCACATAGCACGGTGCTCTAACTCCACAGGCAAGTGGCAGGGTTTTCCAAATATTACTCGATATGGAGACATACCGAGGACAGTTTTGTAGGCGGTCCGATATGCCAATAGGGCATCAATGAGTTTGATGGACCAGTTCTTACAATTTTGTCTGACAGTTTTTTCCAATATCTGTTTAATTTGTCTGTTGTGACCTCCACTTGCTCGTTTGTCTGAGGATGATAGGCCGTGGATAATTTATAAGAGATAGAGTACTTCCGCATTAGGGCTTCAAGAGCCTGGTTGCAGAAATGACTCCCATTGTCACTAATTATCGCACAGGGGGCTCCGAAGCATGAGATGATGCTTTCGCGTAAGAACTTGATGACAACTTGGTTGTCATTCGTCTTAGTTGGAATAGCTTCAGCCCACTTAGAAATGTAGTCTACGGCCACCAAAATGTATTGGTTGCCATAAGACCGAGGGAAGGATCCCATGAAATCAATGCCCCATAAATCAAAAATTTCAACCTCCAGGATAGGTGTAAGGGGCATCATATCTCTACGTGTGATTCGACCCGTCATTTGACATCTGGCACAGAGCTTGCAGAAACATAAGCGTCCTTAAAGAGAGTAGGCCAGTGGAACCCACTCTGAAGGACTTTCTCAGTAGTCTTTCGTGGACCAAAGTGTCCACCGCAAGCTAACTCATGACAAAATGTCAAAACACTATGATGTTCATCCTCAGAAAGACACATCCTAATGATCTGGTCAGGGTAATATTTGAATAAATACGGTTCATCCCAAAAGAAGAATCATATTTTTCGTATAAAGCGATACTTGTCCTGACCTGACCAATTTGAAGGTGTTCGCCCGGTTGCAAGGTAGTTTGCTATATCAGCGTACCAGGGCTCTTTATACATCGTGAGGATGCGTTCGTCAGGAAAATTTTCATTGATTGGTATTGTCTCAGTGGGTGCATTTGGAATTCTAGAAAGGTGATCTGCCACCACATTCTCAATGCCCTTTTTGTCTTTAATTTTCAAATCAAACTCTTGCAAAAGAAGTATCCATCGAATCAGTCTAGCCTTTGTATCCTTCTTTTGCATCAACTATCTAAGGGCGGAGTGATCAGTGAAAATCATTATCCGAGACCCTAGTAGGTATTGGCGAAACTTCTCCAACGCAAACACAACTGCTAAAATTCCTTTTCAGTCATTGTGTAATTTAGTTGGGCTTCATTGAGCGTCCTACTAGCATAGTAAATCACGTGTTGCCTGTTATCAGTATGCTGTCCGAGAACAGCACCTATGGCATAATCGGAGGCATCACACATGATTTCAAAAGGCCTAGTCCAATCTGGTGCTGAGATTATCGGTGCCGAGACAAGTCTATACTTAAGTTCTTCCCAAGGTTGTAGACACTCTTCATCAAAATTAAAGGGCACATATTTTCCTAAGAGATTTGTTAAAGATCTAGCAATTTTACTAAACACCTGAATGAATCTTCTATAGAAGCCAGCGTGCCCCAGAAATGATCTAATATCTTTTAAGCATTTTGACTCAGGCAGCTTTGTAATTACTTCCACTTTCGATCTATCAACCTCAATTCTTTTGTTTGAAACTTCGTGCCCTAGGACTATTCCTTACTTGACTATAAAGTGACACTTCGCCCAATTAAGTGTCAGATTTTTCTCCATGCATCGTTGTAAAACCAGCTTAAGATGGTGCAAGCACTGATCAAAGGAATCGCCATATATGGAGAAATCATCCATGAAAATTTCTAAAAATCTTTCCACCATGTTAGAAAAAAGAGTGAGCATGCAACGTTGAAACGTTGCGGGAGCATTGCATAGGCTGAAGGGCATTCTTCGGTATGCAAATGTTCCAAAGGGACAGGTGAAAGTAGTTTTGCCTTGATCCTCGAGAGCGATAGGAATTTGATTGTATCCTAAATATCCATCTAGAAAACAGTAATATTCATGTCCAGCTAGTCTCTTGAGCATTTGATCTATGAATGGAAGGGAAAAGTGGTCTTTGCACGTGGCAGCATTCAATTTTCGGTAATCAATATAGACTCGAATCTTCGTTAGAAGACGAGTTTGCATTAATTCTTTCTTATAGTTTTCTACCACGGTAAACCCTGCCTTCTTTGGCACAGCGTGGACTGGAATAACCCATTGGCTATCGAATATGGGATAGATAATCTCATTGTCTAATAGCTTCAAAATCTCAGCTTAACAGCCTCCTGTATGATCGGGTTTAGTCTACGTTGTGGGTCACGTTTTGGTCTTGCATCTTCTGTCAAATGAATCCGGTGTTGCATAATGGATGGACTTATTTCCTTTATATCAGCCATGGTCCAACCAATGGCTTCTCAATTTTCCCTTAACACCGTAAGAAGATCCTCCTCTTGTTGTTTAGTAAGATGGGACGTAATTATTACGGGAAATGCTTCCTCTTCACCCAAGTACTGGTACTTGAGATGACTAGGAAGAACCTTAAGCTCGGAAGAGGGAACGTGATCCATCAATGGTTGTTCCTCGTGTAAGGGAAGGATTGGGATGGCATTTGTTGCCCACGCCACTGTGAATTCAATGATTTGATCAAGGTTGAAGTCATCATACTCCTGTTGGCCCAAAAGGTACTCTCCATTTGTTTAGAGTTTTGATGATAACAAAACAAATAAGAGCTATTTGGTACTAATAAGTTTGTTCAAGATAAGTTTCAGGTTAGTACCATATTTGGAGGCCATTGCTTAGCTATTGCAAAAACTTCTAAGTTCATGGAGCAAAGAAGGTGTTTTGCACATCAAGGAAGGAACATAGAAGAGAAGGCTCTAGCAAGGCATTGCATGGCTCAAGATTGCTCAAGAGACTTAATTAGATTTGTTTTTAGTTTATAGTTTTGTTAAAGAATAGTGAATAGGTTTGAAGCTCTTTCACACACATTTTTGCGCACATATCATTTCCAAGAATATTTTCTATAAATATGTAAAAATTATTTTAATGTAAAGCCTCTTGTTTATAAACTTAATTTTGGGTATTATACATGTTTCAAATCAAAACTATTTTGTTAGATTTCAAATCCCCTTCAAAATTCTGTCTCAGTTTTATCTTTTGACCTGAGCCGGTCGACCGACCGGCCGACCGACCCTGTGTCAGGTCAAGTCGGTCGACCGTCCCAGTCGACCGAGATTCTGGCAGCAGGTGCGTATCCGTGTGCACGTTTCACGGTCGACCGAAGCGGTCGACCGAAACCTGCCTGACTGTAAGACGTTTGCTCTCTGTATTTTTTGGTCGACCGAGCGGTCGACCGAAAGCCGGCAACAGCTCTTATTTTTGAACGTCGGTCGACTGACCGGTCGACCGAGAGAGCCGTTTGAACAGTAACGGCTAGTTTTCTGAGCTGTTTTATTTTTGTCTTTTTCTTTCTAAAAAGGTTTAAATGATATTTACTGATCCTAATACTTCCTAATTAGCCTTAAGTGAGTTTTATCTTTAAACCCTAGCCCTCTACTATAAATAGGGGTGTTTAGGGAGAGGTTGATAACAAGAAAAATTTGCAAAAGTTTCAAAAGATTAAAGCATTCAAAAGAGCTTTGTTTCTTGGTTTTTGTGCTGAATATTTCTCTCATTTTCTGAAGTGTTTTTCAAAGACTCTCTGATTTCTTTTTCTTTTCCACTTACACATATGAGCTTCAATCCTCTCATTGTTCTACAAGGATTTTTGTAAGGGAAGAGAACTTTTCAAAAGAGAGTTTGTGGTCTTTTGATCACCAAGAGAGAACTTGTACTTGAGATTGTGGAGTTGGATACTCCGGTGTATTTGTAACATCTTTGTGAAGTTATAGTGGTTAGAAATCCTTCTGGGGAAGGCGGGGATGTAGAGCTGGGTGCTCGAACCTTGGAAAAATTCTCGGTGTTTGCATTTGGTTTACTTGCTCTTGCTTCTCGCTTTACTTTCACTGCTCTTATTTCTTGCTCTCTATTTTCATTGTAATATTGATAAGGAAAAAGGATAGTAGTAGTGGAATTCGCACAGATATTCAACAAAAGAGAGAAGGTTTAGAGTCAACCTTAGGTGCTTAATCACTCCGAAGTGTATTCACAATGTGTAATGTACTCCTTTCCAAATCACCGTAGTAGCATAAGCTATACGGGTCGAATCCACAAGGAGAGCTCACGATGGAAGCTTTACGGTTTGATGTTGAAGAAAGACAAACGAAAGTTCTTCTTTGTTTCAAACGAATGAAAAAGACATGGGAAAATAGGTGAAAGAATTGGTTGTGGTTTTGTACATGAAAGTAAAAATGATGAAAAGAGAATGAAAAGAATTTGAAAACAAGAATTGCTTTTAGGAAGAAAACTAAAGTAGAGAAAACTTGCAAAAGACTTTTAGAATGGAAAAAGCCTTGACTAACTAACCTTACTAACTTGCTAACTTACTAATCTCCGTTAGGGTGAAGCATGCCTCATGTTGATTCATCGGCAAGTGTTTGTCTTGCTTGTTGGTCAAGTTACTTTCCCCTTTAATGGATGGGTGATCATCTTGGACTTGTCTTGTAGCCTCATTGATTTCATCGGCTCTCAAGATAGAATTTCATGGTGGAATCGGGGAGTGTCACTCAAGGGATGCTAAGGGAGAAGATACAAAATTCACTAGACATTCAAGGCCATACAACAAGTTAGTATTGAAGTAATAAAGTTGTACAACAAATAGCATATGTTTGGTAATCCATCTCCATGTTCCATCAAGGCACTTGTTCTAAGACAAGGCTCTAAATGAGGCACACATGAATCATATGGAGAATTACAACAAGAGATTGCCAAGAATGAAAGTAACCCATCGGGGATGAAAAAGACTCAACATTTGCAAGATTAAGAATTAGCATTCACCCAAGAGTTAGAAGTTAGCAAAGTTAGTTGTTAGCTAGTCATGTTAGAAGAAGTTAGCTAGCCATTACAAGAGAAAGAAAACAACAAGACATTATGCAATGAAAGTAAAGCTTGAATGAAATAAAGCAAGTAATGAAAAGCGCTAGAAATTGCAAAAGAAGAGAAAGTAGATTGGATTAATCCTTACTTTGCTTCAAGTTGTCACCCCTTGATTACAAGCTTTCACTCTCGCACTATCTCTCTCTTGCAGAATTTCTAGGAGGAAGAAGAAGACTAAGAGCAATAAAACCTAGAGAAAAACTAAAAATTACAAGTTCTTTCCTCTATTCTCTCCTCCCTCTCTCTCACTGGCCCTAATGGTCTATTTATAGGCCTCAGAGGAGAAGGCTCTAGAATCCAGACGGTTGGGGATCAATCGCTGGCTCAACGGCCAGATAACTGCCGCGGATCCGCGGCCAGAGCCGCGTTTCCGCGGCAGAATCTTGGCCGTTGCGCCAACGATTTCTGTTGCGAGTTTGTTGCAGGTTGTTAGCCACGTGGATCTTCTAGAATGCTGACTGGATGCGTGGGTGATTCCAGATCCTGGGCTCAACTCTTGGGCTCTCTTTTGGGCTTTGGCTTAATCCCCTTTAATTCTTGCTAATTACATGGATTTATGGGCCTCTCTCCATTAAAATATGGACCTGCAAAAATAGAGAGAAAAAGAGTTAAAAACAGATTTTTATTGATATTATGCATGGTAAAGAGGTGGAAGATGATGCAAAAATGAACTACAATCACACCCCCATACCTAGCTTTTGCTCGTCCCCGAGCAAAAAAGAAAGAAAAAGAAAATCCTAACTAGATTATTACACCACTTTCGTAGGTGACACGATTGCACTGAGAACGTGCAACAAGCCGTTAAACCTCTAGGTTACCCTAGAGGAGGAGTGTTGTCTTCTGAGGGTTTTCAGCGGATTGCACCCACAAAATCCATAAAAAAAAAGAAAAGTGCTAGTGAAAATTTTTTGATCCATGTTTTAAAGATTCTAACTTGAGTTATTGGTTTCAGGTTACCCTAAACTAGTCATTCCTCTTATAAGCGTCTATTTAGAGTTTCGTTTTCGATTTAGGTTAAGTTTTTATGGAAAAGATCAAAAACTAGATTTTGCATCAATCCTAGTATATATACATCTATAAATATGAAGGATCTTTCTTAGACTAAGTTCATTTATTTACTAATATATATAACACATTTTTTTTCTTTTATTTATATTTACAATATTTATTTATTTACATTTCCGTAACTTCCTTAGGCTTTCTAATTTACCCTTGTAACGAGCCTCTTACCGATGACTCCCAAACTAGTCGGTCTTAGGGCACCAGATGAGAAAACATCCCTAATGTTCGAGGACTCGAGTAAACTAGGCCACGAAGGAGTTAAGGACTTAACCACCTTTAGGCGTGATTGGCAATGCTTCTTGAGGCACGACTAACCAGCTTAATTAGTGGCTAAGTAATTATTTAGTTATTTATATACATATTTTTTTCTTTTTTTTCTTTTTTATTATTATATATATATGTAAATAAAGTCACAAAGTCTTTGATTAATCCTTCAATATGTTTAATGTATATATCCTAAAGAAAGAATTAAAATCTAGTAATCTTTCTTATCCTTTATTACTTAACCTAAAAATCCAACAAAACTCCTCTTTTCGACTTATAATTAGAAATCATAGTTAAGAGTTTCCTTAATCCCTAAAGTCAAGTTTGATTCTTTAAACATGGATCAAAAATTCCCTTTTTTGTTTTTGTTTTTGTCTTTTGTTTTTTTTATTTTTTTATTTTTCTAAAAGAAAAAGTAAAATCTAAAAGAAAATAAAAAATCTACAAAGAAAGGTAAAATCTAAAAACCTAAAAAGAAAATGAAAATCCTAGAAATAAAAATAAAAAGCCTAAAAAGAAAATAAAAATCCTAGGTTAGAATCTACCCCCCCATACCTATCTCATGCATTGTCCTCAATGTATGCAAGATAAAAAGATGCATGAAATAGGTAAAAGGTATGAAATCACTCCCTCCGCCGTTTTGGACCCGCGGTGGTGCTAGGTCCAGCCGACTGTGATCGTCTGAGCCCCACCTCAATGCGGTCCAACCTCGAGGATTGCTCCTTCACCTTCTTTCTAAGCCTGACCTGTCCCCTAAAAATTTTCTTCATGCCCTTTCAGATGGTGGACATGAAGGCACGTGATTCTGCTGGGGGATCCTGACACCAAAACTCAGGCTCATCTTCCTCCTGAAGACTCTCCTCAGAGGAGGACTCCACCGGCACATCTTCGGGCTGGACACTAGGAGTCCAAACCGCGTGCAGACAGCTATTATAGGAGCTGGTGGGTCACTCAGGTGCCACAAACACTCGGTCAAATGAATCGAATACGGCGTCCGGTAGGAAAGTCCTACACAGACGCGTGATCAGAATAGGGTGAGAGTGTTTGCACCTCTAGTGCGTGAAGAGTTAGCTATGATAGCGTGGAAGATGACCTTATTTAAGCAGACCGTGTGTTGCCTGGTCATTAAATCGTGGATTATTTGCAACGCCGGCGGTTGAAGGAAGTCGTGTGGTCCAGCCCTAGAATGTTACGTTGGATCCAGCGTCCAACGCAGTGTACGTTCCTAAAGGTAGTGCTGGCCTTGAGCCAACGGTCCTGCTCAGTGCAGCGAGCCCCCATGAGTGTCATATAATCTATTAGTGGGAGGGGATCGCTGTGCTGTGGGTGAATGGGGACATTTGTGTGTTCCTCAAGAAGAGGAATAGTGATGATCCAGTCGCCCATAGGCATGTGCACGGTAAATTGGTATGTTTGCGTGTCAACAGATGCATGGTCAATGTGAGTGTAAACATTATCACCAATTCGGGACAATAAAATGCATCGTTCTCAGAGTTGTCGTACACTAGCGTATACCAATCCCAAGCCCTAATTCTATTTAGAAACATATGGCCATATCCATTCGAGTCACACAAGATTTTCCCATAGTCTTTCTCAGCAAATATTAAAGGTGCCATGCTAATAATCTAAGATTAAAGCAATAAAATTGGAGAGATCAAGATTCAAACCGCCCCCGAAATTCGTGGGGGGAAAACAAATCTCGGTCTTGCAGAGGGCACAGGAGATGGGTTCGGGAAGATGTGACAGCAGATCGGCCACCAGGGGAAGAAATCGATCGGTGAAGAACTTGGCGCTGCTCCAGAAAAGTCAGGTTTGTCGCGGATGCGCGGCCTGCGTCGCGGAGTCGCGGCTTTCTGGTTGAAGCAGAGGAGAGGAAAAGTTGCAGAAGGCGGCGCTTTGAGTGGGATTTCAGATCTGAGATGACGTTTTCGTTTGAGGGAGGAGGGGTAGGGTAGAGAGAGTATTTATAGGGAGGAAAAAAAATGAGAGTTCCACTTTTATCCCTAGGTAAAAAGATATTTACAACCTAGGGATTTGAAGTTTTGAAAAAGGAGTTTGACCCTAGGAAAAAGAGTTATGGAGAAACCTAGGGACTTGGGAGATTTGAATTTTGAAAGTGGTAGAACTCTTTTAAAGGAATTTGCACAAAAGTCCCTCATTTTCTTTTTCTTTTTTTTTTTGTTATTTTGTTTATTTACAAAAGTGTACAAAAACTATTTACAAGTGTGTCCATTCCCTAGGCTTTCTTTTGGTCGTTTCCCTCTAGCCCGTTTCCCGTCGTTCCAGTGTGTTTGTTTGCGCGGGCTCAGTTGGGAAACGAATGCAATTATTTTCTGAGCCTTAGGCATTCCAGTTTCTATTTCTCTTTGTTCTTCATCCTTATTTCACCACAAGGTTTACTGAAAATTTCTTCATCACCACATTTTTCACTCTGAACTTCTTCACTCCCAGTATTAAGAAATTCCAGCTCTTCTCCATACAACTCTTCAAAACTGAGGTCAATATTTTCCTTCAGAGTTGTACAAGTAGTTAACCGACCTCGGGTTGGCTCATCCAGACACATGATTTCATCAGCGAAGAGGTCTTCAAAAGTTATGTCAATTGGAGGTTCTTGAATTATATCCTCATGGGATACATTCACGGTTTGCTCACTGAAAGTGAAAATATCCAAATCAACTTTCCCCTTTTGAAAGGGTACTCGGATAACAGGATTTTCCACTTGAAGAGAATCGCAAACTTGCGACTCATCTTTTCTTGTTTCCTCACAATTGTTTCTGACAAAATTAACCTCGAATGTTTGATCTTTAATCCTACGAGTTTGCATGCTGAAGACATTCAATTCTCTCATCATATCCCCAAAAGTTATCCTCATTGACCCATTCCTACAATTGATGATGGCATTAGCAGTAGCTAGGAATGATCGTCCCAAGATGACAGGAGTCTGAGCCCTATGATTGGTATTAGACACAGGTTGTGTCTCAAGAACTACAAAATCCACAGGGTAAATGAGCTCCCCAACTCCGACAAGGACATCGTGAATTTCCCCATTAGGTCTCTTGACAGAGCGATCAGCCAGTTGTATCGTCATTTGGGTCGGGCAGAGATCACCTAACCCTAATTGTTGATACACAGAAAAAGGCAGGAGATTGATACTGGCCCCCAAATCAAGTAGTGCCCTATTGATGGTAGTCTGTCCTATGACGCAAGATACGGTCGGGCTCCCTGGGTCCTTGTATTTCACAGGAATGGGCCCAGTGAACAACTCACTGATGTGTGATGCCAGGAAGACTTTCTTAGGGACTTGTGTTTTCCTCTTCTTGGTGCACATTTCCTTTAAGAATTTTGCATATGATGGCACTTGTTGTATGGCATCAAGAAGAGGGACATTGATTTGGACCTTGTTGAACATTTCTCTTATCTTTTCCATATGAGCATTCAATTTGTGATTTGTAAGCCTATTTGGAAATGGTGCCTTAGGCTTATAAGGTTGCTCATCGACTTTCTCTTTTCCCTTGGCTTTTGATGGCTCAGCACTAGAAGATGGATTGTCAGAAGTTGGTTGTACTGGAACTGGAGGGGTTGACTTTGGTACTGGATGGGATGAATGATTAGAAACCCTATTATCTACTTTCTTTCCAGATCTCAGAATATGAATAGCGTTGCAATGACTGGGGCCCGTGTCTTCCACTTCATGTAAAGGGAAATGATTTTTGGGATTGGGCACTGGCTGGCTTGGAAACATTCCTTGTTGTCTCCCACTTAAAGAATTGGTCAGTTGCCCAATCTGGACCTGTACTTTGTTCATATCCTGTTGATGGGTCTTTGCTAGGGTTTCTATAATCTTTTTCAACTTTGATAGTTTGTCATTTGAATCATTCTGGGGTGGATGTTGGTGGTATGGAGACTGGAAGTGTGTTTGGTAGTGTGGTGGACTCTGATAAGATTGTGGTGGACTTTGATATGGATGAAAATTTGGTGAATTACGATTGAAACTGTGTGGGTGAGACTGAGCATTATTTGGATGTGGAAATGGTGGCCTATGTTGCTCAGGACCAGATTGACTCCACGAAAGATTTGGATGGTTTCGCCATCCCGGGTTGTATGTATTGGAGTGTGGATTGTGAGTGGGTCTGGTGTAGGCAGCATTTGTGTTCTCCTGATATGATTGAGACTGGTATAAAGGACACTCCGCGAAGACATGGTTGAGGTCATGACAAAAGGTGCAACCCAGTTTTACCATAGGTGATGGGTTGACCTGATTGACAGCAGAATGTTCCCATGATTCAAGCAGTTCTATCCTCTTCATTAATTGTGTGATCTTGGCTTCAACAGTTATAGAGGATTCTATAGAATGCATACCGGTTCTGGAAGTGGTGGGAGTGGGTTTATCAGGACATGACTCCCACTGAATGGTTTTCTCAGCTAAAGCTTCAAAGAGATCCCACCCCTGATTCTCATCTTTCTTCAAAAATTCCCCTTGGCACATGGATTCAAGGACTATTTTCGTTTGGTAATCTAGTCCGTCATAGATAATTTTGCATTGACGCCATTTCTCTATGCCGTGATGAGGACATTGGGCTAGAAGGTCTTTGAAATGCTCAAAATATTTCCAGAAAGGTTCGTGTGATTCCTGCTTGAATTGCATGATGTTCTTTCACATGAGGGCTGTTTTGTGAATGGGATAGAATTTCTTAAGAAAGACTTTTACAAAATCATCCCATGAAGATATCGAACTGGCGGGAAGATTGTAAAGCCATTTCTTAGCTAAGTCCTTCAGCGCAAAAGGTATGAACCTTAACCTAACAGCATCCTCAGTCAATTGGAAAATTCTCATCATTACGCATACTTCTTCAAACTCTCGAATGAAGAAATACGCGTCCTCAGACTCTAGACCATGAAATCGGGGAAGTGTATTGATGAATTGTGGTTTCAGCTCAAAATGATTTCCATTGGGTTCAGGGAGAAGAATGCATGACGGAAGATAGGTGCGAATCGGGTAGAATCTATCTTGAAGCGAAACGTTGTTTTCCATTATTGGGTTTCTGTCAAGAGGTGGTGTGTGTGCAAGTGTAGACAATCTAACAAGTCTTGCAGAATTTGAATCCCGGAACCACTCTTGCATGTACAATCACAAACAACGTTCACCGATCACACCAGTGAAAAGAAAAAATGAAAATAACAAACAATAAAAGAAAAAATCAATCTCAAGCTATCTAGGGTACCTGGACCTAGATGACTCCTAACTGTTCGATGAACCAAAGAAGGTTGTTGCTTGAATCAGACCACAGCTAATCAGCAAGGTAGGGGCAAAATACGGTGGTAGGTATCCGTGCGTAAGCAACGGGCCTTAATTACGCCAAACCACGGTATCTTTGAGGCTTAACCTCTTAATCCCCTGCCTTAGACACTGATTTGACTGGAGTATGACTAAAAAAATAACTTCCAACTTCAGCCGATCTCCTACTGAGTCCGGATGTCCCTAGGGCCAACGTCTATCAGATTTTATTACAAGCTTGAGATTGTGAGTGCTTGGAAAATGATTTTTGGGCCAAGGAAAGGGTGATGAAATCCCCCACCTTATCTTATTTATGGGGTGATGCCCTTAAAATCAGTTTGGTGCAAGTGTACAGTATAAGCAAACAAGGTTCACTCAAAGCGATATAAATCAACCAAGAAGTGAGTCCTAATCGATATGCAATGCGCACGTACCTTGCTCTAGCACTCTTCAACAGTAAAGTAAATGAATTGAAAAGACACGTGCCTAGAAATGCAAACGTCTAATCAATTTTAACTTTTACAACCAATATTTTACTGTTGATTATTAGCAGGAATATGGTGAAGCATACAAGAAATAAGTATTGCAGTAGCTGTTATTTTGCAGAGCAAGCAACCCTGCACAAAAACAGATTAGTAGTTCACTCCTCTTTGCCGCGGATCCGCGGCTTTGGCCGTGGAATCGCGGCAAATCAGAGGGCAACTGGTCTCTGCTTTCTAGAGCAGAGGCCCAGGGCCACTTATATGTCACTGCAATGCTAGGTTTTCTGTTTCTTCACCTGTAACCTGCAACAGAGAAGAAAGTTCGTTTAGTTCTTCAATCGAATCAAAACCGTTGCTCTCCCCGACAACGGCGCCAAAAATTTGATAAGGAAAAAGGATAGTAGTAGTGGAATTCGCACAGATATTCAACAAAAGAGAGAAGGTTTAGAGTCAACCTTAGGTGCTTAATCACTCCGAAGTGTATTCACAATGTGTAATGTACTCCTTTCCAAATCACCGTAGTAGCATAAGCTATACGGGTCGAATCTACAAGGAGAGCTCACGATGGAAGCTTTACGGTTTGATGTTGAAGAAAGACAAACGAAAGTTCTTCTTTGTTTCAAAAGAATGAAAAAGACATGGGAAAATAGGTGAAAGAATTGGTTGTGGTTTTGTACATGAAAGTAAAAATGATGAAAAGAGAATGAAAAGAATTTGAAAACAAGAATTGCTTTTAGGAAGAAAACTAAAGTAGAGAAAACTTGCAAAAGACTTTTAGAATGGAAAAAGCCATGACTAGCTAACCTTACTAACTTGCTAACTTACTAATCTCCGTTAGGGTGAAGCATGCCTCATGTTGATTCATCGGCAAGTGTTTGTCTTGCTTGTTGGTCAAGTTACTTTCCCCTTTAATGGATGGGTGATCATCTTGGACTTGTCTTGTAGCCTCATTGATTTCATCGGCTCTCAAGATAGAATTTCATGGTGGAATCGGGGAGTGTCACTCAAGGGATGCTATGGAAGAAGATACAAAATTCATTAGACATTCAAGGCCATACAACAAGTTAGCATTGAAGTAATAAAGTTGTACAACAAATAGCATATGTTTGGTAATCCATCTCCATGTTCCATCAAGGCACTTGTTCTAAGACAAGGCTCTAAATGAGGCACACATGAATCATATGGAGAATTACAACAAGAGATTGCCAAGAATGAAAGTAACCCATCGGGGATGAAAAAGACTCAACATTTGCAAGATTAAGAATTAGCATTCACCCAAGAGTTAGAAGTTAGCAAAGTTAGTTGTTAGCTAGTCATGTTAGAAGTTAGCTAGCCATTACAAGAGAAAGAAAACAACAAGACATTATGCAATGAAAGTAAAGCTTGAATGAAATAAAGCAAGTAATGAAAAGCGCTAGAAATTGCAAAAGAAGAGAAAGTAGATTGGATTAATCCTTACTTTGCTTCAAGTTGTCACCCCTTGATTACAAGCTTTCACTCTCTCACTATCTCTCTCTTGCAGAATTTCTAGGAGGAAGAAGAAGACTAAGAGCAATAAAACCTAGAGAAAAACTAAAAATTACAAGTTCTTTCCTCTATTCTCTCCTCCCTCTCTCTCTCACTTGCCCTGATGGTCTATTTATAGGCCTCAGAGGAGAAGGCTCCAGAATCCAGACGGTTGGGGATCAATCGCTGGCTTAACGGCCAGATAACTGCCGCGGATCTGCGGCCAGAGCCGCGTTTTCGCGGCAGAATCTTGGCCGTTGCGCCAATGATTTCTGTTGCGAGTTTGTTGCAGGTTATTAGCCACGTGGATCTTCTAGAATGCTGACTGGATGTGTGGGTGATTCCAGATCCTGGGCTCAACTCTTGGGCTCTCTTTTGGGCTTTGGCTTAATCCCCTTTAATTCTTGCTAATTACATGGATTTATGGGCCTCTCTCCATTAAAATATGGACCTGCAAAAATAGAGATAAAAAGAGTAAAAAACAGATTTTTATTGATATTATGCATGGTAAAGAGGTGGAAGATGATGCAAAAATGAACTACAATCAAATATTCACTTGTTTTCATTCATCTTGTCAATCAAAGTCCCATACAACAAGATTGCATTGTGCACCTCCAACTCATATCCAGAGGAATCACGAGGAAGGAGTTCAGAGCCCTTCACGGGGAATCCGGCTTCTAGTCTTGTTTTGGGAGATTGTTGCATCATAATTTTTATTTGTGCATTGATTAGCATTATCACCTATTCACCCCCCTCTAGGTGATTTTCAATTGGTATCAGAGCTTGGACTCTAGGTTTGGCTTAACATCCTTAGAGAGATCCTTAAAATTTGCTAATCAGCATTTGCATTCATCCATTCATTCACTAGTAACATGGCCGATAACATCAAAACCCCTCCTAAATTTGATGGACTCAATTTCCCTATTTGGAAGGTTAGGATGACTATTTTCTTACAATCTTTAGGTAGCCTAGTTGCTAAATCTTTGACCAAACCCTATGTTGCACCCGATAGTGATGAAAGCACTTGGACCGAATTTACCTTTAGAGAATATGAGGCTAACTCAAAGGCCCAAAACTCCCTCCTAACCGCCTTGAATGAGGATGACCTTACACGGGTAATTCATTGCCAATCCGCCTATGAGATTTGGCAACACTTGTTGGTCACACACGAGGGGACATCACAAGTCAAGAGAGCTAAGATAGATCTCTTGAGGTCCCAATATGAATCTTTTAAAATGATTGATGATGAATCTATTGATTGCATGATTACAAGGTTTACTAAAATCACCAATGCTCTTTCCTCTTTAGGTGATGATATCTCCAATGACCAAAGGTGCGAAAAGTGATTCGGGCTCTTCCTTCTTCATAGGAGATAAAAGCCACCACCTTGAAAGAGTTGAATGACAAGGACGAAATGGACCTCATTAGTCTCATCGGCAACTTAAAGACTCATGAGATGGAAAAGAAGGCAAGAGAAGATGCCGCTCCTCAAAAGAAGAAATCCATTGCTTTCAAGTCTTCATCCACTCTTGATGACGATGAAGAAGATGAAGAAGAAGATGAGGAGCTCTCCCTTCTTGTGTGAAACGTCAAGAGAATGTACCGGAAGAACAAGCTCAACTTTAGAAGGAAGTTTGAAGGAAAAGAGGAGAGAAGAATCATTTGCTATAATTGCCGAAAGCCCGGACACATCATGGCGGATTGCCCGGATTTCAAGAACAAGATGACTTCCTCCTTCAAGCCAAAGAAGCCGGTCGAAAAAAAAGCCTACAAAGCCACATGGGATTCGGAAAGCGAATCCGAAGACGAGGTGGACACGGCAAACATGTGTTTCATGGCAAACACACCAAAGGTAACCCCACAACCTCTTGATGAAGAAGATGAATTAAGTATAGAGGTTCTTGTACATGCTTTTGTTGAACTCTCCGAAACCTATGATAATAAAAAGATTGAATGCTCTAAATTGAAAAAGGAAGTTGCTTTACTCAAAAGTCAACTTGCTATTGTTTCTAGAGAAAAAGATGAAATTTCTTCCAATCTCATTTCTACTCATAATGAATTTAGTGTTTACAAAGTTTCATGTAAAGCAAAATTTCTTAAGATTGATGAAAAAGAAATTTCTTCTTTAAAAACTAGAATTGTTGATTTTGAAAAAGTTTTGAAGGATTGTACTTTTAACACTAAGAAACTTGAAGAAATGTTTTCTAAAAAGCACACTTCTCATGCTAAAGATTCTCATGTTAAGATTCCTCATGCTCACACTTCACATAACACTCATGCTAAATCCACACATGCTTACAAGTCTCACACTCACTATGCTTTTAGACATGGTAGAGTGTATAGATGTACTTATTGTGGTAAGAATAGACATTTGGCTAAGTTTTGTTATGACCAAGTTAATAGAACAAATAATCTTGTATGGGTTCATGACACTAACACTTTAGGACCCAAGAAAATGTGGGTACCAAAATCAAGTCCTAAATTATTTGATGTAGGTACACACCAAGGCTCCAAGACGTAGGGAGCGGTGGTACCTTGATAGTAGTTGTTCAAGACACATGATATGGGATATCAACAACTTTACAACCCTATCAAGGTACATGGAAGGTGGCACCGTCACCTTCGGGGATGACTCCAAGGGCACTATCATCGGTATAGGTAACATTCAAATTGGTGCATCTCCTATTATAGAAAATGTAGTTCTTGTTGATGGTTTGAAGCATAACTTGCTTAGTATTAGTCAACTTTGTGACCGTGGACTTAAAGTTATTTTTGATGATTGTTCTTGCAAGATTTTTGATGTTAAAACCAATGATTGTATTCTCATCGGTTTTCGCAACAATAATGTTTATATCATTGACATGCTTAATTTAGATTGTTCTACTAAATGCTTGAATGCTTTTGATGAAAATTCTTGGCTTTGGCATAGAAGATTAGGACATGCATCTTTTGACCATCTTTCTAGGATTAATTCTAAGGAATTGGTGAAGGGTATACCTTACTTGAAGTTTGAGAAAGACCGTATTTGTGGTGCGTGCCAACTTGGGAAACAAACCAAGTCTTCCTTCAAACCAATCAAGGATATCATGTCAACTAGGCCATTAGAATTAATTCATATGGATCTTTTTGGACCAACTAAAACTAAGAGCTTAAATGGTAGTAGATTTGCATTTGTTTTAGTTGATAATTTTTCCCGTTTCACTTGGGTTTTCTTTTTGGAACACAAAGATCAAACTTTTTCTCATTTCAAAGTTTTTCGAAAAAGGGTTGAAAAAGAAAAAGGTTTTTCGATTTTGAAAATAAGGAGTGATAGAGGTGGTGAGTTTGTTAACCAACTCTTCATGACTTATTGTAATAAAAAGGGAATCAAGCATGAAATGTCATGTCCTAGAACTCCACAACAAAATGGAGTTGTAGAAAGGAAAATAGAATACTTCAAGAGATGGCTAGGACCATGATAAGTGAATATGACCTCCCTCAATATTTATGGGTCGAGGCCGTAAACACCGCATGCTATATTTCAAATCGTATTTATTTGTGTAAGAATTCTTCCAAAACATCTTTTGAAATGTATCATTCTAGAAAACCAAATGTTGCCTATTTTAAAGTTTTTGGATGCAAGTGTTTTGTTTTGAATACTAAAGATAACTTGGGTAAATTTGATGCTAAGGCTTATGAAGTAATCTTTGTCGGATATTCTACTACTAGTAAAGCTTATAGAGTATTCAATAGATCTTCACTTACCATTGAAGAATCCATGCATGTTAAGTTTGAAGAATCTATTGTGATTGTTGAGAATGTTGTAGAGATTGACCCATTAGGTGAAGACATGGAGAGACTATCCTTGAAGAACTCACCCGCTCAAGAAGAAAAGTAAGAATCCATTGGTGATGTTCTAGAGGATAAAGAGGAAAGCTCTCAACCGCTTCCTAAAATTTAGAGATATGCTACAAATCATCCCAAGGAGCTCATCTTAGGTGATGCATCTAAAGGGGTAACAACTCGCTCCAAACTCCATGACTTATGTGGTAACTTTGCTTTCATTTCTCATTTTGAACCCAAAAGCATCCTCGAAGTCGAGGCGGACTCATATTGGTTGCTAGCCATGCAAGAGGAACTCAATCAATTTGAGCGCAATCAAGTTTGGCACCTTGTTCCTAGGCCCCACGATAGACCAATAATTGGTACTAAGTGGATCTTTAGAAACAAGATGGATGAGTCCGGTAATGTCATTAGGAATAAAGCTAGGTTAGTGGCCCAAGGTTACACTCAAGTTGAGAGAATTGACTTTGAGGAGACCTTTGCACCCGTAGCACGGCTTGAAGCCATACAGATGACACTAGCTTTTGCATCTTTTAAAAATTTTAAACTTTTTCAAATGGATGTGAAAAGTGCATTTTTGAATGGTTTTATAAATGAAAAAGTTTATGTTGAACAACCTCCCAGTTTTGTTGATCATGTTCATCCTAGTTTTATTTTTAAACTTGATAAAGCTTTGTATGGATTGAAACAAGCTCCAAGAGCTTGGTATGAAAGGCTTTCTAGTTTTCTCATTTCAAATGATTTTGTTAAAGGCAAAGTAGACAACTCTTTTTACTAAGCATGTTGATAATGACATTATAATTGTGCAAATTTATGTTAATGATATAATTTTTGGATCTTCTAATGAGTTTTTATGCAAGGAGTTTGAAAAGGTTATGCAATGTGAGTTTGAAATATCTTCCATGGGTGAATTGAATTTCTTTCTTGGACTCCAAATCAATCAATTGCAAGATGGGAACTTCATATGTCAAGCCAAGTACGCAAAGGAACTCGTAAAGAAGTTTGGACTTGAAGACTCTAAAGTTTGCAACACTCCCATGGCAACTACAACCAAGCTTGATAAGGACGACCAAGGTAAAAATGTTGATATAAAATTGTATAAAAGCATGATAGGTAGTCTTTTGTATTTGACGGCAAGTAGGCCGGACATAATGTTTAGTGTGTGTCTTTGTGCTAGATTTCAATCGTGTCCCAAAGAGTCCCATCTTATTGCGATAAAACGCATTATTCGTTATATTAAGGGCACAATTGGAATGGGTCTTTGGTATCCGAAAACCGGAGATTTCTCAATGACGAGTTATTCGGATGCCGACTATGCGGGTTGTAGAGTAGATAGAAAGAGTACTAGTGGGACATGTCAATTTCTTGGTAATTGTCTTATTTCATGGTCCTCTAGGAAACAAAATTACGTAGCTCTCTCAACCGCCGAGGCGGAGTATGTTGCCGCGGGGGCTTGTTGTGCACAAGTCCTTTGGCTGAAACATACTCTCCTTGATTATGATTTACATTATAACCATATAAAAATATTTTGTGATAATATTAGTACTATACATATGACTAAGAATGCAAATCAACATAGTAAGACCAAGCACATTGAGATTAGATATCACTTTCTTAGAGATCATTTTGAGAAAGGAGATATAGATATTGATTATGTTTCTACAGATTTGCAACTTGCCGATATTTTCACTAAACCACTTGATTTTGCTAAATTTTCTTTCATATGTGGTGAACTTAATGTTTGCGTTATTGAATAACAATGTTTTCTTGACCCTTTTTGATGTATGACAAAAAGGGGGAGAATGAGTTTATGTATGGAAATATGAGTTCATATGGTTTTGGTTCCATATGAGTTTATATATGTTTTTAGTTTTTGATGTGTTTTCATGAATTGGAAATATGAGTTCATATGGTTTTGGTTCCATATGAGTTTATATATGTTTTAGTTTTTGATGTGTTTTCATGAATTCTTGTCATTTGAGTTTAAGTGTTTTGCAAGTGTTCTATATCTCATGGTGTTTATGGTTTTTGGTTTCATGATGTTTACTTGCAAATTACAAATTACATTATTTTTCTTTGTTTAATATAGCATAATTTGAGGGGGAGCTTTCTCCTCCCCTATATTTTTTTTCATAGCCTATTTGTTTTGTCATCATCAAAAGGGGGAGATTGTTGGCCCAAAAGGTTACACTCTCCATTTGTTTAGAGTTTTGATGATAACAAAACAAATAAGAGCTATTTGGTACTAATAAGTTTGTTCAAGATAAGTTTCAGGTTAGTACCATATTTGGAGGCCATTGCTTAGCTATTGCAAAAACTTCTAAGTTCATGGAGCAAAGAAGGCGTTTTGCACATCAAGGAAGGAACATAGAAGAGAAGGCTCTAGTAAGGCATTGCATGGCTCAAGATTGCTCAAGAGACTTAATTAGATTTGTTTTTAGTTTATAGTTTTGTTAAAGAATAGTGAATAGGTTTGAAGCTCTTTCACACACATTTTTGCGCACATATCATTTCCAAGAATATTTTCTATAAATATGTAAAAATTATTTTAATGTAAAGCCTCTTGTTATAAACTCAATTTTGGGTATTATACATGTTTCAAATCAAAACTATTTTGTTAGATTTCAAATCCCCTTCAAAATTCTGTCTCAGTTTTATCTTTTGACCTGAGCCGGTCGACCGACCGGCCGACCGACCCTGTGTCAGGTCAAGTCGGTCGACCGTCCCAGTCGACCTAGATTCTGGCAGCAGGTGCGTATCCGTGTGCACGTTTCACGGTCGACCGAAGCGGTCGACCGAAACCTGCCTGACTGTAAGACGTTTGCTCTCTGTATTTTTCGGTCGACCGAGCGGTCGACCGAGAGCCGGTAACGGCTCTTATTTTTGAACGTCGATCGACCGAGCGGTCGACCGAGAGCCGGTAACGGCTCTTATTTTTGAAAGTCGGTCGACCGACCGGTAACGGCTAGTTTGAACAGTAACGGCTAGTTTTCTGAGCTGTTTTATTTTTGTCTTTTTCTTTCTAAAAGGGTTTAAATGATATTTACTGATCCTAATACTTCCTAATTAGCCTTAAGTGAGTTTTATCTTTAAACCCTAGCCCTCTACTATAAATAGGGGTGTTTAGGGAGAGGTTGATAATAAGAAAAATTTGCAAAAGTTTCAAAAGTTTAAGGCATTCAAAAGAATTTTGTTTCTTGGTTTTTGTGCTGAATATTTCTCTCATTTTCTGAAGTGTTTTCCAAAGACTCTCTGATTTCTTTTTCTTTTCCACTTACATACAAGAGCTTCAATCCTCTCATTGTTCTACAAGGATTTTTGTAAGGGAAGAGAACTTTTCAAAAGAGAGTTTGTGGTCTTTTGATCACCAAGATAGAACTTGTACTTGAGATTGTGGAGTTGGGTACTCCGGTGTATTTGTAACATCTTTGTGAAGTTATAGTGGTTAGAAATCCTTCTGGGGAAGGCGGGGACGTAGAGCAGGGTGCTCGAACTTCGGAAAAATTCTCGGTGTTTGCGTTTGGTTTACTTGCTCTTGCTTCTCGCTATACTTTCATTGCTCTTATTTCTTGCTCTCTATTTTCATTGCAATATTCACTTGTTTTCATTCATCTTGTCAATCAAAGTCCCATACAACAAGATTGCATTGTGCACCTCCAACTCATACCCAGAGGAATCACGAGGAAGGAGTTCAGAGCCCTTCACGGGGAATCCGGCTTCTAGTCTTATTTTGGGAGATTGTTGCATCATAATTTTTATTTGTGCATTGATTAGCATTATCACCTATTCACCCCCCCTCTAGGTGATTTTCAACTCCAATTCAAAGTCTCTATCAGATTCATATTCAATCTCCGTGTCATGTTCACTTGTTAATCCTTCGATTAAATTCACTTCAAATGACTCATTATCCAAATCTTGAGGTTGTTTTCCCAGGTGGAAAACATTTACCTCTTTCGTCATATCTCCAAAAGTCAAACGCATCGATCCATTCCTATAGTTGATGATTGCGTTTGCAGTGGCTAGGAAGGATCGTCCTAGAATGACAGGGGTCTGAGCTTTAAGATTGTGTACGGGTTGCGTCTCTAGAACAATGAAACCCACGGGGTAAATAAATTTCCCGACCCGTATGAGAACATCTGTAATCTCCCCCTTGGAAATCTTTACAGATCAATCAGCCAGTTGTATAGTAACTCTGGTTGGACGGAGGTCGCCCAACCCGAGTTGCTGATACACAGAGAAAGAAAGAAGAATGATGTTGGCTCCTAGATCAACTAATGCCCTGTTTATCGTGATTTGTCCTATAATACAGGAAATGGTTGGACTCCCTGGGGCTTTATATTTCACAGGAATGGGCCCAGTTAGCAACTCACTTATGTTTGAAGTAAGGAAGACCTTCTTTGGGACATTTGCTTTTCTTTTCTTAGTGCACATATCTTTTAAGAACTTGGCATATGAGGGGACTTGTTGTATGACATCAAGAAGGGGCACATTGATCTGGACCTGATTAAACATTTCCCTAATCTTCTCCATCTGAGCATTAGTCTTTTGGTTTGCTAGCCTATTAGGGAATGGTACAATAGGCTTGTATGGTTGCTCATCTGTTTTGTCTTTGTTATTGGACTTGGATGTTGAAGGTTGTGAACTTGAAGATGGATCATTTGAGTTGGTGGTACAAGAACAGGAGATGTTGACATTGATTTATTAGGAACAGGATAATTAGAAACCTGGTTGTCTATCTGATTTCCAGATCTCAAAATATGAACAGTATTACATTGACTTGGACCTATGTCTTTAGCTTCATGGATAGGGAAGGGGTTCTTAGGATTGGGGAATGGCTGACTTGATAGTGTTTCCTTTTGTCTTTCATTTAATTAGTAAGCCAGTTGACCTATCTGAACCTCTAACCTATTGATAGCCTGGTGGTGGTTGTTCATCATTGAGGCTTGGGTTTTAGATAAGTTTTCAATCATTTTTTTCCAAATCTGACAATTTTTATCTAGATGATTTTGTATTTGTTGTTGCTGATATGTGGCTGGAAGTTATGTTGGAAGTTTGATTAGAAATTTGGTGGACTCTGGTGGAAAACTGGGTTGATGAGACTGAGCAGGATATTGGTGTGAAAATGGTTGCCTTGGTTGCTCATGACCAGACTGACTCCATGAGAAATTTGGATGGTTCCTCCATCACAGGTTGTATGTTTTGGAGTACGGATTGTAGTTGGGTCTGGTGTATGCTGCATTCATATTCTCAGGGTACATTTGAGCTTGGTAGACAGGACACTCCTCAAATAGGTGGTTAAGAGCATGGCAGTAGGTACAACCCGGGTTGATCACAGGTGGTGGGTTGATCTGATTAACAGAATTCGGTTCCCTAGCCTCGAGCAGTTCTAACCTTTTCATCAATTGTGTTATCTTTACCTCGGCAGCTATAGAGGATTCAATCGAATGCATACCAGTTCTGGAAGTGGTGGGATTGGTTTTCTCTGGGAAAGACTCCCACTGAATGGTTTCTCCTAAAGCTTCAAAGAGGTCCCAACCCTAGTTCTCATCTCTCTTCAAAAATTCCTCTTGACACATAGTCTCAAGGAGTGTCTTAGTTTGGTAGTCTAGCCCGTCATAGAGAATTTGGCACTGCCGCCACTTCTCTATGCTGTGATGAGGATATTGGGCTAGTAAATTTTTAAACCGTTCAAAATACTTCCAAAATGGTTCACTTGATTCCTGCTTAAACTGCATTATGTTTTTTCTGATGAGAGCCGTTTTATGAATGGGATAGAACTTCTTAAGAAAGACTTTGACAAAATCATCCCATGACGAGATAGAACTGGCAGGTAGATTATATAGCCACTTCTTGGCTATATCCTTAAGTGCGAAGGGAATGAATCTTAGTCTAATTGCATCTTCCCCCAGTTGGGGAGTTCTCATCATCAAACACACTTCTTCAAACTCACGAATGAAGAAATATGTGTCCTCAGATTCTAGGCCATGAAATCTAGGGAGTGTAT
This sequence comes from Agave tequilana, assembly GCA_038442645.1. Taxonomy (NCBI): domain Eukaryota; kingdom Viridiplantae; phylum Streptophyta; class Magnoliopsida; order Asparagales; family Asparagaceae; genus Agave; species Agave tequilana. The sequence goes on from JAVJIF010006329.1 coordinate 90,635, forward strand.
TTATGAATTGCGGTTTAAGCTCAAAAGTGTTTCCATTTGCTTCGGGTAAAAGAATGCATGAAGGAAGTGAAGTGCGAATGGGATAGAACTTGTCTTGGAGAGAAGTATTATTAGCCATGATTGGAATTGTGTCAGGAAGTGGTGTCTGTGTAAGTGTAGAAATCCTAACAAGTCTTGCTGAAATTGGATCCCGGTACCACTCTTGCATGCACAACACAGACAACGTTCACCAAGCAATCAAGCGAAAAAAAAGGAAAATAACAAGCAAGAAAAAAGAAAAACAATCACAAGCTATCTAGGATACCTGGACCTAGACGACTCCTAACTGTTCGATGAACTGAAGAAGGTTATTGCTTGAGTCAGACCACAGCTAATCAGCCAGGTAGGGGCAAAATACGGTGGGAGGTATCCGTGCGTAAGCAACGGGCCTTAATTACGCTAAAACCACGGTATCTTCGAGGCTTAACCTCTTAATCCCCAACCTTAGACACTGATTTGACTGGAGTATAAATCAAAAACAATTTCCAAGCTTAGCTGATCTCTTAACGAGTCTGGATGTCCCTAGGGGCCAACGTCTATCAAATTTTATTAAAAAGCTTGGGATTGTGAGTGCTTGGAAAGTGATTTTTGGGACAAGGAAGGGTGATTAAATCCCCACCTTATCTTGTTATTAGGTGGTGCCCTTAAGATCAATTTGTGCAAGTGTACAAAATATGCAAACAAGATTCACTCAAAGCGATGTAAATCAACCAAGAGATGAGTCCTATTCTAAATGCAATGCGAACGTACCTTGCTCTAGCACTCTTCAACAGTAAAGTAAATGAATTGAAAAGACACGTGCATAAAATGCAAACGTCTAATCAATTTTTAAACTTTTCAACAAATGTTTTATTGTTAGTTTATTAGCAGGCTCCTGGTGATGGCATACAAGAAATAAAGTTTGCAGCGAGTTATATTTTTGCAAAGCAAGCAGCCCTGCACAAAACTAGTCAGTAGTGAACTCCTCCTTGCTGCGACTCCGCGGCCAAAGCCGAGAAAACGCGGCAATTCAGAGGGTACTTGGTCTCTGCTTTCTAGAGTAAAGACCCAAGACCACTTATATGTTACTGCAAGTCTTCTTTTCCTGTTTTCTTAACCTGTAACCTGCAATAAAGAAGAAAAAATTCGTTTTAGTTCCAAAAACTCAATAAAAACTGTTACCCTCCCGGCAACGGCGCCAAAAATTTGTTCGAAAGGAGTATATGTATTGAGAGAGGGTTTAGAGTAAACCGTTGATGTCCATGTACCGATGTTCAAAAACTCCGAATATATATGTAGGTTTACTTTACTCTTTCCAAATCACTGTTCGTAGCACAAGCTATGACGGGTCGTATCCGTAGGGAGGGTTATCAATAGAAGCATTCAAGGTTTTTATATTGAGATTTTTGAGAAGAAAAACGAAAGTTCTTTATTTAAGAAATGAAAAACAAAATGATGTAGAAAGTGAGAGAAAAATCTTTGTGGGTTTTGTAGAGAAAAGGAAGAAACGTAAAGAAAGATGGAAGGAAAACAAGATATTTGAAGAGAGAATGTTTTAAGAAAAGGTTTTTTTTGAAGTACGATAGAAAAAAAGTCATAACTAACTAACATTCTAATCTACTAACTTACTACTCTCATTAGGTGATGCACGCCTCGTATTGATTCATCGGCAATGGTATGTCTTGCTTTGTCAAGTCAATGTATTGTCCCATATCGAGGATGTGTTCTTATCTAGGCTTGGCTAGTTGCCTCCTTGAATCATCGGCTCCTTAAATAGATTTTCAATAATGGAATAAGGATAGTCAATCTTAGGTATGCTAAGCAAAAACACAAGATTCATTAGTCCATCAAAGTTATAACCAAGCTAGCATGAAATAAGAAACTTGTACAAGAGTCATTAGCATAATGAAGTGATCCATCTTCATGTTCCATCAAGGCACTTATTCTAAAGACAAGGCTCTAAGTGAGGCTCACATGAATCATATGGAGGGAGTACAAAGCATTTGCTAAGAATTGAAAATAACTCATCTTCATTGGGGATAAAAGAGACTTGTAAATTGTAAGAATAAAAATAAAGCATCCAATGATTCATATGAGTTAGCAATCACCCAAGAATTAGTAGTTAGTAGAGTTAGTTAGTCATGTTAATGAGTTAGCTAGTCATGGAAATAAAGAACAAGCAACAATTCATTGTAGAAAGTAAATACAAGAAGGTAAAAACTTGAAGAAGAAAATGCACTAGAATAAGAAAAGATTGGAAGAATGAAAGATTAATCCTTATATTGAGTCGTCACCTTCTCCAATTACAAAGATTTCTCACCCTCACTCTCTCTCTTTTCTGGATTCTAGAAGGAGAAAATGAAAATTACATAAGAGACTAAAGAAAACCTAGAGAAACCCTAACAATTTCTCTAAACAACAAAGCTCCTCTCCTCCCTGATTACAGAGGCCCTATGGGTCTATTTATAGACTTCAGGAGGCGAGGCCTTCCCACTACAGTCGTTGGATCAAACGCTTGATCAACGGCCAAAGGACTGTCGCGGATCCGGGCCAGAGCCGCGTTTCCACGGCAGAATCTTGGCCGTTGCGCCAACGAATTCTCTGCCATTCAGTTATGGCTCTTGTGCCTAACTGAATCTTCTAGAAAATAGAGAATATGCTTTGGATCAATTCAGATTTCGGCTTCCTTGTTGTGGGCTTCTAAATTCCTCTTTAATTCCTTTAAAAATCACAAAAATTAGGCCTTCTTCTCCATTTAAGATTGGACCTAAAAAATAAGAGAGAAAAGTAATAAAAATCCCATTTTTATTAACATGAAGTATAGTATGGTGGTATAAAATGATGCATAAATGAACTCCAATCACCTATATATATATAGGTCATTGGTTTTGATTTTAGACAAGAAAACCACACAAGTTTACAATTTTTCAAGTTTGTTTCTAAAGAGAAAATTTTTTCTAGCTTTCAATCTCTAAGTTTTTTCTTTCCAAAGCTATTTTCAGTTGGTTTTAAAACTTCTCTATTTTTTCTAACTGATTTTCATCTCTCACTTAACCTCTTGAGCAACACTTCATATTCTACTTTATAGGAAGTTGTAAGAGAGAGTGTTTGTGATCTTATTAGATTACCAAGTGCTTTGTAATCTCAATTGGCTTTGTGCCGCCTCTTGTGTAGAGAGTTGAGTTGGTGGAGTTGTGTACTCCGGTCTTGTATAGACCATGTTGTAATTCTTTTGTGTAAGGTCCCTTTATTTAAGATCCCTTAGAGGATAGTGAATAATTCATAGTGGTGAAGGGAGGGGCGTAGAGCGGCGACTCGAACCTCAGAACAAATTTCTTTATGTTTACGATTGTTTGTGTCTTACTCTCTATTATTTTTCATTTATCATACTTGTGTAATTGTTCATCTTACATTCTATAATTGCTCTCATTTCATCACTTTCATTACCGGTCTATACTCATATCAACAGGGAGGAAATTGAACACCTTATTCATTATCTAGAGGAATAAAAGAGGAGAAGTTCTAGAGCCTTTCACGAAAAATTCGGCTTCAATTCTTGTTTTGAGTGACTGTTTACATAATTCATCATATTTTAAAATTACATTTGATTAGCAAAACACCTATTCACCCCCCTCTAGGTATATTTCATGGTGATCCTACAATCAAGCGGCGCGATATGAGTATTTACAAGGAGATCATAACGTGTGAATCAAGCAGTTATAGGTTTGAGATATCCGTATCCACGAAAATAGCTCAGGCGGGTATAAATACTTCACTTTTTCCATGGAGAAAAAGGATTGGTGCACAATTGATTACCCAAAACTCTAGTGGTTCACGGTTGTTGATCTGAAAATCCTAAAACCTAAAACTTGTATTCACAGATCACTCTGATGATTACATTGTTATCCACATATCTTTAGTGAATTCTCTCTGAGCGTGTTTGGTATCACGGAAGTGGGAGGAAAATGGGAAGTGCGAGTGAGAAATTTGAAAGTGTAGTGAGAAATTAAAATTTGTGGAAATAAGTTTTTCAGTATTTGGTTGTAATGTGAAAGTGTAAGTAAAAAAAAGTTATTTTGTTTTTTGATTTTTGAATAGTAATGTGAAAGTGAAAGTGAAAAGATTAACTACAAAATAATATTAAATTTAAATATTATTTCTGAAGTGACATTTTTAAATTGTAATTGAACTTCAAGTGGGATTTACATGACATTAGAATTTAATGTATTAAGGTACAACTTATTACAAGTGAGATTTACATGACCACAAAATTAACTATAGCACACTGCAAGCCAAAAAAATGGCAGTAAAAGAGGTGTAAAAGGGAAAAGAAAAAAAACTTTTTCCCATTTCTCTTTTCGATTCAAAACAAACAAGGAAAGTGGGGAATGAGTTATCCCACTTCCCATTTTTCTCTCACTTCCATGAATCCAAATGCGCCCTCTCTCCCTGTAGTTTTTTTCCTTTCAAGTTTTTCATGAAATTCCCTGTTTTTTTTTTTTTGAATTCTTACATCTGTCCATTCATTTACAAAGTCACTTACAACTCGTGGTTTGAAGAAATTCCTTAAGAAATTCTCTCTATATTTTGGTGCTTTCATTGAGAATCTATATCCACACTCAAAATCTGTTTCCTTTCCAAACCCTTCCTCAAAAAGCCTCGTTAAACAAAATGGCTCCACCAAGTAAGAGTGCATCCTAGGTCGCCGTCGCCGCCGTCACTTCTAAAGTCTATTGTTGTCAGGGACTCAGAGCCTATCGATGCTCATCCGCCCTACCTCGAGGTTCACATCGAGGATATCAGAAAATATCACTCTTTCCTGACTATTGCACAGGAGGCAAGCGTTGTAAGAAAGAGAGGGATAGAGAGAAAAAGAAAATGAGAGAGAGAGAAGAGATATAGGGAGAAAGAGAAGAAAAGTGTAGAAGAGATGAGAAGAGAAGGAAGAAGAAGAGAAGGAAGGAGAGAACAGAAGGAAGTGCGAGGAATAGAAAAGAAAAAGGAAAAGAAATAAGAAAGAAAAGAAAAGAAAAAGAAAAAGGAGGAAAAAGAAAAAGAGAAGGAAAAATGAAAGGAAAAATATTGGGCCGGATATTAATTAGAATCGGGCCAGGCTCAAGCTAGGTTCCGGTTTACGGATTGTAAGTGCAATACCAAATAATAAATACGAGAAAATAGAATAATATGGACGAAAAATTGGGACACGTATTTCGATACATATTCCAGAACATGGTGTTAAAATATTACACAGACAAAATGTCTTGTTTGCATGATTTGAGACGCGGAAATATTATAGATGGGCGCTATCTCAGCATTTTCAGGCAGGCGCGTTTGTTTCGCAGAGAAAAAATCATCATTGTGTGTGGGTCACAAAATTCCGAGCTAGCCCCATAATTTCTCTCATGATGGTTTCTGCTTGTCAAGGCCTCAAAAGCGCCATGAAATAGGCCATTAGTAGGGCTCGCGGGAAACTTTACGCGTAAAAACACTGTAAAGGAGATGTGCCCACAAATTTCTTGATTTTATTTTTTTTTAATTGCAAAATAGCTGCTCAGTACCAGATGGTTTAAATGTCATTCCGATAATTATTCCTTGTGTCAACAACACATTTAGTCTGTCAGCGTAGAGACGACCCTTGGTCGCAGACCGAAATTTTCAAGGAACAAAGCGTGTTCTGATAGTTCAAAGTCAACAAGTCAAGTTTCCATGGAAAGGCCTTTCTGTGATGGATATAATCCCCCATTGTTTGATTTAAAAAGATATTGAGAAAACAAGCTAAATTATAAAATGACGGCCTCACCCCTCAATGAATTCAAAAACCAAACAATCAAACCTTAAAAGTTTATCCTACTATTTTTGTGCTGTTAGACACACAAGGAGAGTGAATGGCATTAAAAATACTTGTTTAGTTATAAAATTTAATTTTTTTTTTGTTATTATTTGAGTGTCTAAAGCCCAAAAGTCAAGCTCCTTTGCGAAGATCTAAACTTTCTCTCATTTTACTCTTATTGTAGGTTTTCTTTTTGGTTAAACTTTTGGTGCTTTAAATTTAAGATGGTCTTCGATAAATCTATATCGTTGATAGAGATTACTACTTGAGTGTTAATATTTTCATCCCATATTTATTTCAAAATGATTATATGTCTGATTGTTGTTATTCACTGTATTGATTTTTAATTAAGATTATGACAAATTAAATTGCTTTCAATGTTCTCGGTTAATTGAATTTTTTTCCTGGCTACTTGTGTAATACGCTGAATTTCTTTATTTAATATTATGATTTTCATGCCTAACCATTATTCCTATGTACTACTCTCTTTCCTATTACAAGATCTAAAAGAAATGAAAAATACAAAGAAAAAGAAGAAGAAGAACTAACCTAAACTATCCTAAACTACAATATGGAAAGAAAACTGCACTACTCTCTGTATATTTTGATCTTCAGAACCCTAGGGGGTATTTAAAGGTGAATGGGGCACCAGGTGGTACGTACGGAGCCGTGCATCAAATCCTGGCGCGCGGCTCCATACCGAAGCCACGAAAACGCGGCTATGGCCGCGTTTCTACGGCCATAGTACGGCCGCGCGCTGTCATGTCACCCCCTATCAGTTGGATATCCCAGTTTCTGGTTTTAGGCCCCTGCTTTGACGAAACAGCTCTCTAAAGTCAATGGCTATATTTGTAGGTTTTAATTACCAATTAAACGGTGATTTATGGCCTTCTTCTTCATTTCATGCCATGGACCTAGAAACATACAAGAGAGGTATTATTAGCAGAATTTAATAATAAATAAATACGAAGATGTGGTATGAAATATGCAGTTTTAGAGACTAATCACACCCCCACACTTATCTTTTGCTCGTCCCAAGTAAAACAAAAAACTAAGATAATTATTACACCACTTTCGCAGGTGACGCGATTGCACTGAGCATGTGCAATAAGTCGTTAAACCTCTAGGTTTCCCCTAGAGAAGGAGTTTTATCTCCTGAGGGTTTTCAACAGATTACACCCACAAAATACATAAAGAAAGAAATCAAATGTTAGTATTTTAAAAAACACATTTTGAAATAGAGAAAAGTGTTGAAGTATTTTTACAAAAATATAAGTGATCGAAGGACATAGGTTAACCAGAAATTATTCTTCTTTAAACTCAGTCGAAATGCAAAATCTTATTATAAATTAAATGTAAGAATTTAAAATTGAATTGATTCTTTGATCTTTCATAAAACTCTTAGAAAAATATGCACTTTGTAAACTGTGAAGATTTTTTGGGATATCGACTCAAACTTTTATGTCATTGATTTTTGTATATTTATTTTTTCTTTTTTCATTTTTATTCTCTTAGTTTTCTTAGGCTTTTTTATTTACCCGGGTAGTGAGCCTTTAGCCGGTGACTCCCAAACCAGATGATCTTAGGGCACCAGATGAGAAAATATCCCTCAGACTTAAGGACTCAAGTAAATAAGGCCACAAAACTAAAGGAAATTATTTTATTTTTTTTCACTGTTTTAGGTGTGAATAATCATGCTTCTTGAAACATAATTACCCAACTTAAATAAGTATTTTTTATCATCATTTTTTTAATATATTTTTTATGGCATTTTCAGTCTTTGTTTCAATACCAAAAATTGTGTAAGTGTGAAGTGCATAAATCTAAGGCAAAAAATTCAAGAACAAATTATCTTTCCAATCTTACTTTCTTATCCTAAAATTTAAACAATATCTATTATTTTGACCCAGTTTAAAAATTCATAATTTTAGGTCTTCCTAATTCCTAAGATAATCTTAATTTTCTTAAAAATAGATTAAAACTATTTCTGTTATTTCAAAAGTTTTGTAAAAGGAAAAGAAAAGATTTTTTTATACAAAAGAAAATTTTAAAATTCTCCTAAAAGAAATGTAAAAGAAAGAAAATGTGAAACTACCTATGTTAGTAAACCCTCCCCCACACTTATCTCATGCATTGTCCTCAATACGTCGTGAACGTGTATATACATGAAACAAATGGGAAGGGAAGAAAAATTACCTCATGGTGGTGGCTCCGGTGGTGGTTTGATTGGGCCAAGCGTTGCTACCCAATCAACATAATTTGGATCTTGCAGGAACCCACCAGTGACCTCTCTAATATGACCTAGTAAAAGGTTGGAGAACTGTATGATCTTATTTAAAAAATTACCCCCATCCAATTTTCAATTTTTAAAAATAATTACTGAGTCATTTTCGTCAACATTCTTGTCAATAATGAAGTGTGATTTTGGGAGATGATTGATTTGGACTCAAATGGAACAGGAGTAAAAACTGATACCGACTCTGGAATTTGACTTAGATCAAGTCGAGATTCAAAAGAGGGAGTTGACATTGATTCAAAAATGGGGTCCAAACCAAAAAATTGATGTTCACACACTTTCCCCATCAATGAAGTGTGATTATAAGAGATTGGTGATTCAATTTCACGGTGTACTAGTACAGGATTCAATGATGACTCCAGAATAGAGAAAAATCTAGTAAAGATACCAGAGTCATTATTGAATCAAAAAGTGAAATAGAATTACCAACTTGAGGTTCAGGATCACTTTCAAGCTCAAGTTCATTTACGAAAAAAGGATAACTTGCCAAAATGTCAAGGTGGTATTCAAAATTTTAGGCAAGTTCAAATGGATGTCATGAAATTGAATCTTGATTTTCGTTCACAGAAGGAATGTGAATGGGTGAAATGATTGATTAAAGTTCAGGAATTATGAGAATCAAAACTGGCTCAAGAACATTACTTAGATTAGGTAACACTACAGGATTCGATATTAATTCAAGGATTGGACTTGAATCGCTAAATTGAAGCTCAGGTTCACATTCATTTTCAAGTTCAATTTCAGGAAATGGATAACTTGCCAAACTATCAAGAGGTTGATGTTGGTCAAGTTCAGGTTGGTATGGAGAAATTGAAGCAGGATTTTCAAAATAGCATGACTTTTAGGTCCAATCGGTAGGGTTAGGGATATAAGGAATGGTCAAAGGTTGACAATAAAGACTTTCCTTGCTCTCATTGATCAAATCGCTCATAATTGACTTTAACCTACTGATAGGTCAGGTAACAGAATTTGAGTCTGAATCATGTATTCCATACTTTTTACAATTGGTTCTTCTTGAAAAGGTGAGTATGGAAGTTGATTTTAGAAATTATGATGAAATTGTGAGTCCATCGGATTTTACGATTACTGCTCGGACTCACGCAAGGGTTTCATACTCATGTCCAGTAGTGATGGTTGTTCATTTTGAATCGGTGAGACTGGAAAAGTTGAGTAGGACTCTTGAAAATTTGGTTGAGATGATGAGTCCAACATATTTTGAAATCGTTGCACTTTATCACAAAAGACTTCCAAACGCTTTTCTAGCTCAGATTCTTCTTCAATTGGATATTCTAGAAAAGGAGTATCTAGAGTTTGATTTGGGAAGGGTTGTTAATTGAACAAATTTTGAATTTATTGTTGGGACTCAAGCATGGCTTCCATATTCCTTTCAAAATTGGATTTTTCTTCAGTTGGTAGAATAGAAAAAGGAGTATATGAATCAAAATCGGGGAATGAATATTATGAAAATTATGGATAATGTGATTGACAATTTGACTCAGGGGTGGTGAATCCCCATTGACTCTGTGAAGAGTTAAAATTATTTTAAAAATTATGGTCATAAGATTGGGGATATGGGCCATATTCTGTCGGATAATCCCAACTCGGCATATATGGTTGGTTCATGTTGTATATAGCTGGGTTGGAGTTATCCGAGTCAAATAAGGTTGGAGTGAAATATGGATTCATATTCGAATTGAAAAAATTGTTGTTGTTAAAATCCATATCACAATTTACAAAAAAAAAAACAAACATACAAACAAACAAAGAAAAAGAAAAAGAAACAAGCATATGCTAGGGTTGACTTAGACCTAGACGACTCCTAACTGGTTAGACTGTCCACGGGGGTACATTGTCAGAATCTGACCATGAGTTAATTGGCCAGGTAGGGGCAAGATCAGAGGGAGGTATCCATGCCAGAGCAACGAGCCTAATTATGCCAAACCACTGTTCGTCAAGATTTCGCCTTTCAATCCCCAACCTTAGACACCAATTTGACAAGAGTCAACTTCTAACAATTTTCCCATTAGGTCAATCTCTTAAATGAGTCCAAGATATCCCTAGGGGCCAATGACTAGCAAATTTTATTTAGGCTTGTGTTGTGTGAGTGGGGAGGTGATTTTTGGGCTAAGGGAGGGTAATGACTTCCCCACCTTATATTGCATTGGGTGTTACCCTTAAGTTCAATTTTTGCAAGTGTACAATATAGATAAGAGTGAACACAAAAAAATAAGTAAATCACTGGAGTGTTTGTCCTGACTATATGTAATGCAATATGTACACCCCGTCAAGATCACAACAACACAAGAACAAAATACAGTATATTGGAATGAAAATTGACACGTGCTTAGATGTAAATGTCTAAACCGTTTTAAAACATCTACCGTATTTTAGTTCTTAGAATTATTATAGTGCACAGGTAATATAAATAAAAACTAGCAGCAGAATATAAGAATATACAAGAATTTACCCAACCACACAAAAGCAAGTGGGATTTCTGCAATGCTAAAACTTTAACCTGCACACCAAAAAACAAAGAAGAAAAGTTAACAAAAATGTGAAATCAAACTGTTCTCATCCCCAACAACGGTGCCAAAATTTGATCGGGGGCAAACCGCGCACGAAAGGTGTATGTTTTGAAATTGATATTTAAAGTGTGTGTGTTTTGGTTTCCTCGATGCTTCCGTTATAGCATAGAGGCTAAAACGAGTCGAATCCCCAAGGACGGTTGGCGATAGAATCTTACACGGTATGTTCACGTGTATGTTAAAAGTTCTTTAGTGTTTGAAAGAATGAAAAGAAAAGGAAACAAAGAATGAAAAGAGAAGTATGGTGAAAACAAAGAAGTGGGAAACATAGAAAGATGGTATTTGTGGTTTTTGATATATTTCTAAAACAAAGTGAAAAATAAAGAAAACCCATGGCTACTAACTACTAATGGCTCCACTAACCATGCTAACCAGTTAGTGAGTGTTGCCTCCCATGTATTCTTGGCCATCACTAGTCCTTGGTTTAAAAGCGTTTATGATAACTTTCACATCCAAACTCAACAAAACAAGGTCAAGTTACACTTAAACCATCAAAACTAAACAAGAGTAACCATGGAGTAAAATAATGTTAGCTTGTTAGAGAGTTAGGATGTTAGAGTGTTAGATCCATCATCATGAGCCATCAATGGCTCTTGCAAGAGCAAGGCCAAGTAGAGACTATTAGTTCATGTGGATTATCAAATAAGAAGTTAGTGGTTAGTAGTTAGTTACCATGAGAGAAAATTAGCTAAACATGTAAAAAGTTAGAGAGAAAAAAATCAATAGAGATAAGAGAGAACCTTTCATAGATTGTCACCTTCCATTACAAGAACCCTTGCTTTCATCCTATGTACTACTCTCTTTCCTATTATAATATCTAAAAGAAATGGAAAATACAAAGAGAAAGACGAAGAAGAACTAACATAAACTACCCTAAACTACAACATGGAAAGAAAACTACACTACTCTCTGTATATTTTGATCTTCAGAACCCCAGGGGGTATTTATAGGCGAATGGGGCACCAGGGGGTCAGTACGGAGCCGCACGTCAAATCCTGGCGCGTGGCTCCATACCAGATCCACAGAAATGTGGCTATGACCGCGGCCATAGTACGGTCGAGCACGCGGTGCCGCCTGTCGCGCGCTGTCATGTCGCCCCCTTTCAGTTGGACGTCCTGGTTTCTGGTTTTGGGCCCCTGGTTTTGACGAAATAGCTCTCCAAAGTCAATGGCTATATATGTAGGCTTTTAATCACCAATTAAATGGTGATTTAAGGTCTTCTTCTTCATTTCATGTTATGGACCTAGAAACATACAAGAGAGGTGTTATCACTAGAATTTAATAACAAATAAATGTGGAGATCTGGTATGAAATATGTAGTTTTAGAGACTAATCAACAAGTCATCAAATGCAGAGTTCATACTTTAGACGCGAGGATAATTAAAACCATTCATGAAACGCCAAGACGCAGAGCTCGAAGCCCACATCTCAGCATGACTGCAATGTCAAAATGCAAGGCTCGTAACCCACGTTTCAATATCACCGCGGTGTCAAAACGTGAGGCTCGAAGCCCGCATCTCAGCAGAGCTCGAAGCCTATGTCTAGTAAGGCTCGAAGCCCGCGTCTTAGCAGAGCTCGAAGACCGTGTCTAGCAGAGCTCAAAGCTCGCGTCTCATCAGAGCTTGAAGCCCGTGTTTTCAACTGCAGAGAAGTCCTGCATCTCACTTGTAACTGCTCTTATTACCGGGTCAATTACTGCCCATGTAATGAGGGGAGTTAACCCCATTATGGAGGATTTTTAGGGGACAATTTTACCCCTAAAACCCCTATAAATAGCTCAGTTTGCCATTGAAAGCTGGTCGATTGAACTTGGTCAAATTTAGTCAGAATTTTTCAGCTAAGCAACACTGATAAAGAGTTAAACTCTTCTACCAACTTGTTGAGTTCAAGTTTTGCCGAAGTCTCTTTGAGATTTTATTGGATAAGAGCTGTGCTACTCAATCCGTGATCCAAGGAGAAGATATTTCAGAGAAACATGACTTTCACCTAGTCAACAAAAAATAAGATTCATTTTCCACTGCTGCACAAAGAACCCAGCATTAAACAAAAAGGTGATCTGAGCTTGAACATCTCCTCTCTTGTAATTATAATTTTTTAGAATTGTTGTAATTTTTCATTGATTCAAGGAAATTTTACAATACAAATTTTCAATTTTTTTCGAGTAAACAAGAGATGGTGACTCCGCTGGGGACTACTTTCTCCACTGATGAGCAAGTTGTGACGCAAGGTGACGTTACCTTCATGAAAAAAATGGTCGAGTCACTTTTTATGGAATTTGATCAGGCAAAGTATAAGAGTTCCTCTCTTCTGGCTCCAAGAGCCCTATGGTAGCACGGTAGTACCGCATGGTCTCTTCAGATGTCTGCTCTCAAGTCCTTTCGGAGACTTCCTCAGAGATGGCTTGCGCAAATAGCACCATTTCTGGCCGCATCGCGCGCATGGTCCGCGTTAACGTCTCCCACGAGACCCACGAGGCCAACATCGTTGAAGGCCAATCTCGTCATGCCCCTTCTCTTCCTCGGCTCCAGGTTACTGAGGGTTCCCAACAAACCGTGAAGCGTAACCGGGATGCCGAACGTCGACAAAGGTGACACGCACATTGACAACAGGTGCAAGAAGCTAGAAAAACCATCTGTCCAGCAGATACAAGATGCGAGGCACATGCCTGCGTCTTTTCTGAACCACAGGGTATCTGTTGGCCCAAAGGCCTATCACCCTAGTTTTGATGATGATCAACTCATGAAGTTATGATTACTAATGATCTTGTGTTTAATTAGTGACAGATTCATTATCAAGATCTTAGTAGGTGCATAGCTCAACAAAGGATAAAATGTCAAGATTTGGAGCTAGCACGGTGTGATCCAAGGAGCTTTTGGATCACGCTTGGACCAAGTCAAGAAGATGAGAAGCCTTCAAGTGAAGACTTCAAGAAGATAAAGACTTGAGTCTAGGTATAAGATTTTATTTTTGTTTTAGTTAAAAATGTAAAGGATAGAATAGTTGGTGGATTGCTCAAGTTCATACACACACACACACTCTTGTTTAGAATGTTTTCATAAAAGATTTTTTAGTTTAGAAAAGATTTTTTTTTGTGACAAAATACTATTTGGTTTTTGGTATTCATGGTTACATATCTTTAAACCAAAACCAAATTTAGTGCTTAATGACAAAAACATAGATATTTCATCTTGATTGTGTAGTGGATCATATCCATACACACTATGCTTTAAAAGTATATCTTGTTTTTGTATTTGATGACGATTTGGAAAAACATGTTTTGGAAAAAATATTGTTTTGGAAAAACAGTTTTTATCATGAGCCAAATATTTCCAAGTTACATAAATAGTCCAATCTTTTATAACATGCCTTGATTTTGTGCAAGCATGTTTGATTATCAAAGTATATTGGTAAAACTATTTTTGTAGATTTTCTAAGAATTTATGGGATTTTATATGAACCAAAAAGACTAACCTTTGAATCCAAGAAAAACAGTTTCCAGGCTTCGGCAAGTCGACTGTATAGTCGACTTGGTCTGAAGTCGGTCGACCGGCTCGGTCGACCGACGTGCACAGACGTGCACGCCTTTGTGCACTGGAGGACGGCCAACCGGCTCGGTCGACCGCTCCAGAGAGCTCTGCTCTCTGGAAATTTTGGCCGACCGTACGGGTCGACCGACAGAGAGTTCACTCTCTGCTCCAGTTGCTCGGTCGACCCGGGCGGTCGACCGTGGCTCCAACGGTCGGATTTCTGACCGTTGGCGGTCAACCGACCCGGTCGACCGGCAGGTCTGACAGACCCCAACGGCTATATTTTTCTGGCCTATAAATTTGGGGGTTTGGTCATTATTTTCTAACAAGATTTTAGGAGAGCTTTGGGCCAGTTTTTCCCACTCTTTTCAAAAGTTTTTCTCCACAAAATAGAGAGCAAATATTTTCTATCTAAAGGGATGATTTTATCAAGAGTGTAAAAGTGATTTCTTGAGTTTTTCACCAAAGTTTCAATCCTTACTTTTCTCACAATCACTTGAGCTATCCATTGCCTAATCTATCCATAGGATTGTGTTGTGAGAGTTTTTGTTAGGTGATCAAAGTGTTGTGATCACCAAAGATCTTTTCTTGTACTTTGAGGAGACGGGCAAGTGTGCTCGTGGTTGTTTAGGGTTCGGGTGCGAACTCTTGTTGATTGAGGTGCGGCCTCGGCGAGCCGGTGGGCTTGCGGTATGTAAGGGACTAGAGAGTCCGAGGGCTTGTAGGTGTTGCGGCACCGAGGAGAGATCCATTGGGATCTTGTATAGTGGAAATCCTTCGTGTGTCGAAGGCGGGGATGTAGAGCAAGTGTGCTCGAACCTCGAAACAAACCCTTTGTGTTTGCGATTGCCATTTCTCTCTCTCTATCTCCTTGTTTATATCTTGCATTACTTATCTTATCTTGTCTTTACCTTTACTTGCACGATATACTTGTGTGCATAATTGATATATACTTGCGTGGGATTGTTGCTAACACTTGTATTCAACCAAGAGAGCCAACGCGGCACCTCAACCCATTCAAGGGGAATCTAGAGGAGCTTGTCCAGAGCCCTTCACGGGGAATTCGGCAACACTCTTTGGTTATACGTGGTGTTTAGTGTAAAAGATTTAATTTGGTCATAATTGTTTTAGCTTCCGCATTATTAGGCATTAAGTGACCATTAGATTAGCCATCACCTATTCACCCCCCTCTAGGTGATTTATAATTGGTATCAGAGCTAGTGCTCTTGATATTGGGTCTAACAACCTAGAGTTAAAGAACCTCATTTGTAGGCTAATCACAATATTTGTACACACACCATGGACTTCATGTCACCACCCACCTTTAACATTCTTAACATCCAAATTTGGAAGGTTAAGATGTTTTTATACCTCCAGGCCTTAGGCATTCATGTATATCTTGCCATATCTAATGATTCATATTGTTCAAATGGTAATAATTTTGAGTCTAATGCAAAAGCCCTTCATGCTATCAAGTCAACCCTAAATGATGATTATTTATCTAGGGTTTCTAATGTTGAATCGGCTTTTGTAGCTTGGAGCATCATCACCTCTCTTGGCGAAAAGGATCTATATTATGCCGGGAGTGATTCGGACGTTGGAAGCGACATCTCCAACGTGTGCTACATGGTCCAAGGGGACAACCCCCTTGAGGTGAACACCGAATCCGATGATGAAGACATGTCATATGATGAACTCACTACATTTTGCCAACAATTGCTTGAGAAATATGACATGATTAAAAAGAAAAATAAAATTTTGAAAAAAAACATTGCTTGCATGCATATAGAACAAGATTCATTTAAATCAACATTGCATGTTTAGAGAAAGATAATACAAATTTGAAAAAGAATTTTGATGCCATGCTTAATGAAAAGGATTCATTAGAAAATAAAATGGCATGCTTAGAAAAGGAAAATAAAGATTTGAAAAATGAGAATGTTTCCTTGCTTGCAAAATTGAATGATTTATGTGAAGGAAACACTACTTTGAAAAATAAAGTTGATTTGGTGAAAAAATAAAGAGAAGTTGTTTTTCAAGAAAATAAATCATTGAAAAGAAAAATTTGTGAAAAAGAAAAAGAAGATGTTTGTAATAAGAAAAAGAAAAATGATTCTCTATCTCATCATGCTTTTCATGCCACCACTAATGAATTAAAGATTTGAAAAATAAAATGGATGGTTTGAGTTCAACTTTGAACTCTTGTGCTTTTAATCATTCTAGGTTGGAGTCAATGTTTTCAAAGAAACAAACTCCACACATTCATGCACATCATAACCATGCATTTGCTTATGTTGCACAACATGATCACACTCCTACACATCAGCATACTAAGGTGTACTTATGTACACATTGTGGCCGCAAAGGCCATTTAGCAAAATATTGTTATGATAGATTAGATCATTTTAATTTTACTAAGATAAGAATTTTTGGGTGCCTTACAACAAGTCTAACCCCAAAGGACCCAAGAAAATATGGGTACCAAAACCCCCACCATTTGCTTTTGATGTAGGTGAGGGCTCTCACAAAATGTGAGAGGATCGGTGCCTTGGTAGTGGATGCACTTGGACATGATGGACATACTTTTGGGATGCATCACTATCAAGGAGCTTTGGTGGGATAACCACCATGTTAGGAGCTTTGGTATTGGTAACAATCTCTAAACTCCTACTTTTTATGTACATGCTAGTTCATTTATAATATTCATAGCATGTTCATGTTTTATGATTTATTGTGCTCATGTGGTATGAACTAGTTTAAATGTAGATTTTATCAAAACTTGCATGTATACATGTTCAAATAGTGAATTACAATTGATTCAACTTCATCCACTATATGCATATGTATAGACTAGTTTTGATGATTCTCTTTTATACATGTTTTTGCCTTATTTTATGCTTTACTTCATGTATATGTATCTTTAATTCAAATCTAATAGATATACATGTATACCCGTGAGTCTCTTGCCTTCATGCAAACATTATTAAAAGACTTTTATATTTGGGATATGTATGTGTATTGTTAGGATTGGATTAATCATACATATACCAAGAAGATTAGTATTTTGATGAAAAATGATTTTTTCGTGTTTTTGTTAAAAAAAAAATTGTGACTTATGATTTTTTTGAGCTTCATTGACTATTTTCATAAAAATGCTAGTTACATGATCGTTTAACACTCACACTTTTGTTAAAATCATTTTTGAGCCTTATAGACCATGAGTGCTTAAATGTTTGTGTGTCTAGTTATGTTTATGAAAAACATAAGATTTGATACATTTGAAGGATCTTTAACTAGTTTTTCAAAAACAATTTATACTAGTTATTTATTCTTCAAATAGTTTTTTGAAGATTTACACATGATCCTATTTTTCTCAAGATTTGATGCTTTATGATTTGAATATTAGTTTAAATGTTAGTTTTTGTCAACACTAGGATTTATACTTGTACATATCGTGGGCCACGAATAAATCTATTTATATTTGTGCTTGAATGCTTATTTGAACCCATGAAATGTGCTTGTATTGCTTGGTTTTGATGATACATATATTTTCAAACTTGTATTCCCACTTTTGGATTTGATTTATGATCATGTGTTTTCATTTCATGTAAATGTGTACTTTGCCAAACCTTAAGATATACATATATACCTCTTGAGTCATTTGCCTTTTAATGCAAATCTATTTATATGGACTCAATTGTGTTTAAGGGATATGTATGTATACTTATTGTGTTGTCAAGACATACATATACCTTGAAATATAATTTTTTTTTAAAAAAAATGAATGAAAAAAATTTTGTGATGAGTTTCATGTTTTCTCATTTAAAGGAATATTGAGCTTTATTGATATTTTCATGATACCATGTTCCACATAACACTAGTGTACTCACCTCTTTTGAAAATTTTATAGACTTTATGGATATTAGAGTGTTTTAGTGCCATGTGATTTACTTGTGCTTCATGAAAAATATTTTTGCTTTATTCCTTGCTTGAAGGATTCCGTACTAGTTTTAAAACATTTCATATTAACTAGTGCAAATTCTTCATATGGTAGAGTATATGATAAGCTTACTCCTCAATTGGTATCATTGGATATTTTCAATTGGTATCAATATGATTTTTTATATACTCGTATTTTGATTGTATGTATGAATGCTTTCAAATTTACATTATATCAATTTCTATTGGTATTATCTTTTCATACATATCTTAAAACACAATGTATATGCTAAGCTTAATTCAACTTTCAATTGGTAACTCTTAAAGCTTATGCAATATGTTTTCAAAATTGATATCAAAATAAAAAAAATGTGTAAATGTGTTTTATTAAGAAAAATTCAAAATTTTGATTTGTATTTCCTATATGCAAGGAGAGCTTAACATCTCTCTTACATATAGATTCATGTTGAGTATATTATAAATTGGAGAGCTTGACAACTCTTCTTTATATGATATACGTGTGTAGGGGGAGCTTCACATCTCCTCTTATGCATTACATAATATGTGTTATGTGAGTTAGGGCTTGTCATCCCTTCTTCATGTAATGCATATGTGTAGGGAAGCTAACTTAGCGTCTTCCTCTTCATGAATGTATATCGCATATAAATCTTTATTGATTGATTTGTATTACCCCTTCTTGATCTCTTTGTTTTTAACAAAAAGGGGGAGAAAATTTTGATTTGTTTTTACTTTGACCCCTTTGTTAATGAATGACAAAAAGGGGGAGAAAAATTTGAGTTTATATGCATGTTTGAATAAAGAATTATGTTTATGCATATATATTTTTGTATTGCAAAAAGGAGAAAAAGATTTTGATTTATGCTTGTTGCATGTTTTATCTCCATACTTGCATACATATTCATGTGCCTCATTGCCATATCTATTATTTAATTGTTATGCATGAGTTAAGGGGGAGCTTCTTTGAAGCTTTACTTTAATCCATGCATATATAACTTCATGAGTTTTGTCATCATCAAAGAGGGGAGATTGTTGGCCCAAAGGCCTATCACCCTAGTTTTGATGATGATCAACTCATGAAGTTATGATTACTAATGATCTTGTGTTTAATTAGTGACATATTCATTATCAAGATCTTAGTAGGTGCATAGCTCAATAAAGGATAAAATATCAAGATTTGGAGCTAGCACGGTGTGATCCAAGGAGCTTTTGGATCAAGCTTGGACCAAGTCAAGAAGATGAGAAGCCTTCAAGTGAAGACTTCAAGAAGAAAGGCTTCGAAACTCTTTTCTAAAGAAGATTTTCTTCTATAAATTGATCTTTGTATTGAGTATACGAAGCTGAATGTTGGTCAGGTTGTTATTATGACTCAGGGGAGTTGAATCCCCACTGATTTGGTGAAGAGTGGTGATGATTATCTCAATCTTGTTCATAAACCTGGGTTGGGGCATATACTGATTCGGATAAGACCAATCCGGCATACTTGGTTGGTTAAACTTATGAAATGTTGGGTTGGTAATATCTGAGTCAAAAGAGGTCGGTGTGAACTATGAATCACTTATGCATTAAAATAATTACAATTATAATTCATATCACAAAAATGTTAAAAACAAAAACAAACAAATAAACAAACAAAAAGAAAGAAAAATCTAATCTATGTCAGAGTAGACCTTAGACCTAGATGACTCCTAACTGGTTAGACTGTCTACGGGAGGTATATTGCAGAATCTGATCACAAGTTAATTGACCAGGTAGGGACAAGACCAGTGGGAGGTATCCGTGCCTAAGCAACGGGCCTAATTATGCAAAACCACTGTTCTTCAAGGTTTCGCCTCTCAATCCCCCAATCTTTGACACCGATTTTGCAAGAGTCAAATTCTAATCAACTTCCTTAAATCAGTCTCCTATTGAGTCCGAGATGTCCTTAGAGCCAGCATCTACTCAATTTTAAGTTAGACTGGGTTAGTGAGTGAGGAGATGATTTTTGAGCTAAGAAAGGATAATGACTTCCTCACCTTATCCTATTTATAGGACAAGCCTTTAATTTGTTTTAGTGCTCGTGTGCATGTATATACCTAAATAACACTCAAGTAATAAATCATACAAGTGTGCCTCCTAAGTTACATGCAAAGCAAACGGACCTTACTCCAACACTCTTCAACAGTAATAAAAAATGTAACGAAATAGAAAAATGCCCTTGAATGTAATGTCTAAACATTTTTTAAACACTTACAAACAATCAAGTTACTGTTGAGATTAGAACAGTATGTTAATCAAGTTAAATAGAAAAAATAAACACTGAAGAAGACTAAGAATTGTAATTCAGAAACCCCATCTCCGTCTCTACAATAACAACTTGATTGAAGAAATCCCGTGCCAGCTCAGCAAGCGGCAAAAGGTACAACACCTCGATCTCGGCTCAAATTACTTAAAAAATCCTGACAACGCAAAATTCAGTCCTCTGCCTTCAGTCACCTATCTGTCTCTCTACCTCAGCTCTCTAACTCTCGAATTCCCATCATTTGTTCTGAATTACACAAACTTGACATTCCTCGACTTGTCCCAAAACATGTTTACTGGCTCGATACCTGAACTGTTGACTAATTTAGTTAATCCAGAGAATCTGAATCTGTCGGCAAATTCGCTCCGAGGGCGCGTTCCAGTGATCTTGACAAAGATGTCGAAGCTCAAAGATCTTCGTCTCGGCAGCAACAACTTCACCGGAGGAATTCCTCCAGTGCTTGGAACCATGTCTAATCTCCGAGTGCTTCAACTGTAGAACAATTCATTGGGTGGGTCGATTCCATCTTCATTAGGCCAGTTGTGAAATCTTGAACGAATTGACATTAAGCTTGCTAAGCTGAACTCTAGCATCGCAGTGGAGCTTGGCCTGTGCACCAATGTCACATACATAGAGCTATTGCTTAATCGTCTAACTGGGCGCTTGCCACCCTCTTTCGCGAACCTGACTAAATTGTCGGAGTCCAGCATCTCGAGCAATTTGTTGTCCGGTGAGATATCAGGAGACTTGTTCAGGAACTGGCCTAGATTAGTTTCTTTTCAAGTGCAAGACAACCTGTTTCCTGGAAAGCTTCCTGCTGAGATTGGATTGGTGACGGAGTTGATGCACCTGTACCTCTTCAGCAACAACTTTTCAGGCCCAATTCCGTATGATATTGGGAATTTGATCAATTTGGTTGATATGGACTTCTCAAACAATTCATTCTCAGGTCCGATCCCACCTGAGATTGGGAAGCTCACTGACCTCACGTCATTGAGCTTGTTCTTCAACAGCCTCACTGGCACGATTCCTGCAGAGATTGGTAACATGACTTCTTTGATCTACTTCGATGTCAACACCAACCAGTTGGAAGGGGAGTTGCCAAGCACCATTTCTCGACTCGAAAACCTTCTGTTTCTTCAGGTATTCACCAACAATTTGATGGGGATTGTCCCTCGTGATCTCGGCAAGCATCAGCTCTTGATCACTGTGAGCTTTTCGAACAATAGCTTTTCGGGCCAACTGCCGCCCGACCTTTGCGCAGGCTTCAAACTTCAGTACTTAACTGGAAACAAGAGCAACTTCTCTGGGCCTCTGCCAAATTGCTTGCGAAATTGTATTGAACTGGTTCGAGTTCGATTAGAAGGGAACCATTTCACTGGTGACATATCTGAAGCATTTGGGATTCATCCATCCCTCAAGTTCTTGGATCTCAATCGGAATCAGTTTACTGGCATGTTCTCAGGTGCTTGGGACCACCAAAAAAATCTTCCCAATTTTCCCAGCATAGAATACTTGCTACTTTCTGACAACCATTTCTATGGCAGTATTCCTCAATTTGGGTCGCATACGAATAATCTGAAAGTAATGAATTTGGCCAACAATCATTTGTCTGGAGACATTCCTAGTTCGCTGGGCTCTATGATTTCACTCGAGTCAGTGCACTTGAACGGTAACATTTTTACTGGAGAATTCCCTTCTTTCCTAGAAAATTATGAGAAACTTGTAATTCTTGATCTTGGCGATAACAGATTCCTTGGAAGTATTCCTTAATGGTTGGGTGAGAGATTTTCATTATTAAAGATACTTCGGCTTCGATCCAATATGTTTGTTGGCAGCATTCCTCAACAACTCTCCCATCTGGCTTCACTTCAATTTTTGGATCTTGCTAACAACAATCTCACAGGAAGCAATCTCACTGCAATGGCCACCCAAGCACAATTCTTGGAAGGCTTTGACTGCGCCTTGGGTTATTCAGAAAGTATTTCGATTGTCACAAAAAGAAGTAAATTTGAATATTATCAGCAGACACTTTCACTTGTAGTGGGGATTGATCTTTCCAGCAACAATCTCACTCTGGAGATCCCTGACAAGATAACAACTCTTTATGGAATGGTTTTCTTGAACTTGTCGAGCAATCAACTAAGTGGAGATATTCCTGAGCTAATCGGTGAACTAGAATGGTTAGAATCACTTGATCTGTCGATGAATCAGCTTTCGGGTACAATTCCTCCAAGCATTTCTTCTCTAACCTTTCTAAGTAATCTAAATTTGTCATATAACAACTTGTCAGGAAGAATTCCGACAGGTTACCAGCTCCAAACCCTTGACAACCCATCAATCTATATTGGCAACCATGACCTCTGCGGAGCTCCACTAAGCAGAAATTGTCCTGTCGACAACGGTGAAGAATCTAACAATGGTGATGGAGATGAGCCAGACAAGAATGGGGATGAGGATGAAATGATATGGTTGTATATGAACATGGGGCCAGGATTTGCAGTTGGGTTTTGGGTCTTTTGGAGCATTCTGATTTTCAAAAAGTCTTGGAGAGTAGCTTACTTCTATTTTATTGATGATCTGCAGGATATACTCTGCCAGAAGTTCTTGAGAAGCTCATAATAATAGTTGTTATACACTAGTAGCTATATGTTATCCTTTTGTATTTGTATATATTTGTACTCTGATCCCTGGAAGTTGAACGCATGAACACTTTTGTATCCATGGCTTTATGAAATATTGTTCTTGCCTTTTGTCATGCTTAGCTTGACCACATGTTATCTCATTGCCCTTCAGTTTTCTTGATATTGTAGAGTTCACAGGAAATAGAGTTAACTCTTCCAAATTAGAGCTGACTCTTCCTTCTTCCTTTAAAGCAGTTTGAAACTGGAAACTCCTGTATCACTACCTAAGTGCTCAACCAGCTCACCTTGCACCATTCACCTTGTTTTGTTGGTAAGTATAAATTAAAGCTTATGTTTCGTAGCATATTATCCCTAATTATATGGCTTTCTGACTCAGGATTGCTTCATGTATTTCTCTTTTATTTTGGAGGCAGTAGATGCTCCCCTACCTCGATGTATGGGATCGTTGCCCCTACAACTAGCTGTTATGTTTTGCTTTTGCATGCAGCAAGATGTTCTCCTGTTTTTTCAATTGGGATTTTCTCCCCATCACTTGCAGGTAGTTTGTTTCATTATCCACTAATGAAACGAGTGGCTCCACTGTTTCTCAAGGGGGAGAAAAAGGCATCCCTCACGACCTTCTTGACCCTATATTATTAAAATAATAATGAATAAAGAGTTATAGGAGGGATAGGAGAGGTTGCGGGGGATAAAAATTACAATAAGGCAACCCGAAAAAGCCCAATTACATTACATTACGATGGCTTGCGGCAATTGTGAATATGAGAGTGGGTGAGCCAAAGATTCACCAAAGATGTGATCCATCCCCAAGCTCGTTGATAGGAGAAGACTTTGTTATGAAAGCCTATCGGTTCCACTCTTGCCAAACTACCCAGATGATTGAGTTAATGAGACAATCCCAACAGTTGACCTCATTTTGTGGGATAGAAGCGGTTCTCCAATCTCCCCAGAGATGAGCAATGGAAGAAGGCCAAGAGGATATAGCAAGATGACTTCCTTCCGGGGCCCAAAGAGCCAATGTGAAAGGGCAACAAAGAAAAATATGGGCGGCGGTCTCCGGGGTTCCCCCGACAAAGCGTGCACTGTGTTGAGATAGAAATACCCTTTTTTTTGTAAGGTTATCTGCCGTAAGGAGATGTTCATGAAAGGAGAGCCATATGTGCACCCTGATTTTGAAGGAGGCTTGTGTAGTTCTAATTCACCGAAAGCAATTGCTTCTTTCTTGTTATTACTAAGCTTCCGATAAAGGGAGTTGACGATGAATAATCCACTTAGTTTTAACTTCAATTGTCGCACATCTGTAGACATGGGGAGAGACTTTGTTTGGAAGAGAGCAAGGAGAGACTTTAGTTGGGGGATAGATTAGCTCTCAAAAATTGGAGAGGCCATCTCCTAGAGTGGAGAGCCTAAATCATGTTTCCATCACAAAGGCAATATTGACAGTTGACTGTTGTAGAGGGATCTCTTGCGAGGGTAAAAAAATTTGGGTACAAGGAGGCAAGACTTTCATTACCCACCCAATGATCGATCCAAATGTAGTAGTGCATCCATCTCCAACTACAATCTTGATTCCAGATTCAAAGGCTATGGAGGCTTTAAGGATTCCTCTCCAAAAAAGAGACACATGCCGAGAGAGTGATTTGTGCATGTTTGTTTGTCAGAAATTTGATGTAAAATTTCTTTGAGTAGATGAAAAATTACAATGCATTAAAATTCAATTACAAAAGAGAGGAGGATTTGAGTGAATCTCCTCTTTATTTAAAGCTGGGATATTGATGCAGCAGTGGAGAGTGATTCTTGTTCTCCGTTGACTGGCAGAATTGGAAGCTCCTCTTAGATCTTTGTGGTTGCTCTCAAATAGATGAAAGGAACTCTACTTGAACACAAAAAATGTTAAAGTCTTTCCTTTTCAAAATAATTTCTCTCTCTCCCCAAAGCTGAATTCTGGAGCAAGTTAGTTGAACTTCTCTCCAAAAAATTTTTTGAAATCACTAAACCCGCTGCCCCTTCTTCATAGCCTTCATAGGTATTTATAAGGGTTCTCAATGATAGAATTGTCCCCTAAAAATTCTTTATAATGGGGATTAACTCTTATATTACGTGAGTGTTAATTGACCCAGTAATGGGGAATCAGTTACAACAGAATGCGGGTCTCGTGTTGAACGCGGACCTCGTTCTATTATTAGATGCGGAGCTCACAGGCTCCCGTCTGGATTAGAACGCGGAGCTCACAGACTTACGTTGAAGTTGAAACGCGACGCTACTCAGACCCGCGCTTGAATTGAAACATGAAATTACTCAGGCTCACGTTTTGATGATCAACGCGACTATCACATTTAGTGTTGAACGCGATCTTTGCGCCTCTTGCTTGATGAAGTCTGCATTTAAGTTGAAACACAATTCTTGCATCTGGCTTGAGACCCGTGTCTGAATTGGGATATGACCCCAACGTCGGTGTGAAGTCCGCATTCATGGCTTTGTCTTCTTTGATTTTTTAACAACAACAGAATCCCATCCAAAGTTTTTGAAACCCAATGGTTGACTGGGAAGGATTTTCGAAATACTTTAGACTTCATCTTGACTTGGGCCTTCATGATTGGACTGACAATCTTTTGAAGTGCCTGGAACTTGATCTGTTTGGATTCTGATCTTCATGAGTGTATTGTTGAACTACTTGAAGCGTCTAGGGAAGATCATTGTAAGTGTCTAGAAGTGCAGTTTAGAACTTATCTGAGTTTTGATTTATCTTGTCGGTGTACTGTTGAATCAGTTGAGTTGTCAATCTCTTTTCCCAGTATACTGTTGAACTATTCGAAAAGCGAGGACATGCTTTTTGTGTTTGAAAATTAGACAGACTAAAGCGATTAAATTCGATTGTCAAAGGTAACGGTTAACTTAGAAATTGAAAGTTAGATAACTTCCCTGGGGAAGTTGAATATGAGAGGTATAATTTTAACCGTAGTTCTTATTTTCGTTGAGAAAATTGAGAGAAATTACTATCAAAGGTGTGATTTTTAACTTGACAGAGATTTGTTTACTGTTAGAGGTATGATGTTTAACATAACAGTACTTGAATTTGCAATTTGAGCAAATTGAATTGTCAAAGGTATGATGTTAATCTGACAGGGTTGTATGCTAGAGGTAATGGTTAACTTAGCACTGAAAGGTCTCGTTTTCACTGAGAAAATTGAGGAGATCACTGCTAGAAGTGTAATGTTAACTTAACAGTGAGATGTGCCAGAGGTGTAATATTAACTTAGCACTGAAGAGGCATAGTATTAACCAAAAATCTCATTTTCATTTGAGAAAATCAGGACGGTCAAAAATGTGATATTAACTTTACAGGGAGATTTGTTGTTCGAGGTATAATGCTTAACATAACAGTGATTTAAGCAAGTTTGATCAATGGTGTAATGTTAACTTGATCGAGATTGATTTTTTGCGATTTGTGCAAGTTTGTTCAGAGGTGTATGTTAACTTGCTTGAGATTGATTTTCTGATTTGAGCAAGTTTGGTAGACCTGTCATTCTATTGAAGAGAATTGACAAGACAAGTTTAATCTGTTGGGGATATATAGAAGTCTTTACCATCAGAGGTATAATGTTAACATGACAGGTTTGATCTCTAACCATTTTGCTGGAAAAATAAATACAGCTTTTTGTGATCCTACCATTCCATGAAAGAAAATTGGTAAGGGATTTTGGTGAGATTAGCGGGATCAGGTCCCTTAGGATTTTCAACAAACTCTTAACAATTAACGAATTTGGTTTGCCTTTACCAACTACCGTTTGAGTTTCCCTTGGCATGATGAGTTGTCGAGAATTTTTCGTTGGGCTTTAAAGCCAACTTTTTTTTTATCCTTAGCTGTTGGAGGCATTGGATTCTTCTTTTTTACTTTAAATAACATAGCTACTTTCTGAGTTCTTTCTCTGTAGGTGACTTCTAATATCTGAAAGTACACCTAGAGGAGGGTGAATAGATGTAGTGCTAATCTAATGACAAATAATACGAAAATGCAAATAAATATAAAATGAATGATACAAATGGTCAACTCAAATCAAGAAGTGAAGCCGGATTTCCTATGAAGGGCTCTAAAACTTCACCTCTATATTCTTCTAGATAATGAGTTGAGGTGCTCAATTGCCTTCTTGACTGAGAGAGTAAAAACCTATAAGGATGATGCTAGCGATGAATATCACGTGCAAATGAATGTAAAGCACAAGTGTAACAATAGCAAGTAGAATAAAGCAAGAGAGAAAGCAATAGCAAACACAAGAGATTTTTTCAGGCTTCAAGCACAAAGCTCTACGTCCCTGCCTTCACCGCGTGAAGGATTTTACTATCCACTAAGAATCTTTTCACAAAGGAGTTTCCACAAAGGGACTACAATAATCTACACAAGACTGGAGTATACAACTCCAATTCTCAATCCTCTACAAAAGAGGTAGCACAAAGCCAATGAGGTTTACAAGTTCTTGGTAACCATAAAGATCATTAACACTCTCTTTTACAACTTTCTATATTATATGATGAGAAGGGAGGCTCAAGAAGTTTGTGAGAGAGAATATTCAGTTGAAATGAATGAATTTAAGAGCTAAAAACTTACAGAAATTGGTTTGAAAATGAAAGCACTTGAAGGAAAAAAACTAGAAAACTTTTTCTTTTGAATAAACTTGATTTTTTAAAATATTTCCAAAAATCAAAAGATATCTCTGTTTTTAATCCTCTCTAAATGAACTATATATATAGGCAAGTGATAAACACTTTATGAGGTCATTAGGAAAGAGATTAGGTTTAAAAAGAGAAAATATTTGTTGGAGAATAAGTTAAAAATCCCAGATTTTAAAAACTAGTTGTTACTGTAGCTCTGCCAGAACTTCGGTCAACCGGCCTATTGACCGGTAGTTCAAATTTTTTGAACTAACGGTTGACTTCAGTCGACTGCCTGGTCGACCGATCTCAACCGAGAGCAAGGGTCAACAAAACTCTAACAGTCAGTTGACCGTTAGGTTTTCTGGTCGACTGGTCAGTTTCCCGACAAACATGTACAACATGCACAAACTAATGGCCAAAATTAGCCACGAGTCGGCTGGTCGACTGAGCTAGCCTAAAAACACATTTTCAAGTAAAATTTGAAATAAACTAATTTTTAAATATTTTGTAATTGTTTGAAAAGTGATTTGACAATACATAGGCTACGGGATACATGATGAGATAGGATATATAAATTTGGAAAAATATAGGACATGTATTAAACACCACATCTTGTATAATACCAAAACAAAAAAAAGATGTAAAAATTTGTATTTTGAAAATTTGCATATTTGTGTGTGACTTCTTGAACATTAATTCTACATTCTATATTTTGAACGTTCTATTTTCTTACATATGTCGTATATGTCTTCAAGCAATCTTCAAGAGGGCTTCTCCAAATGCAAATCTTGATCGTCCAAGCTCGGCCCTTTTCTTGAGTGATCTAAGACTAGAGTACCTTCTTTTTGAGAAAGAACACACCAAAAATGTCCTTTGAACCTGAAATACTTAAAACACTTTAACTTGATTAGTACCGAATGACTTCATGTGGTTCGTAATAATCAAAACAAAACTGGAGAGTGTACCATTTGGCTAACAATCTCTTCCTTTTTGATGATGACAAAATACATGAGTTATTTAGGATAAATTAATATAGAAAGCTTGAAAAGCACCCCCGCTAAAGTGATGTTTATCTATCAAGTTACATTGTACATGACTAATGATATAGCAATATCAAAACAAGTCATATGCGTATGGGTATGGATATGAAACATGGAATACTTATGCATAAACGATCCAACCTCCATCTATGCCTCCAACCACCAAAATAATTAGTATACAAAACAAAGAAAAACAATGCATACAAACATGAATTACAGGTAATCATAAATTGTTAAATCTCATAAGTCCCTTCATTAAATTCATAACGACTAATAACTCATAAAATCTTCTCCCCCTTTTTTGTTATATATCAAAAAGGATACAAAAACAAATTGAAGGAATAAACATAACTACCAAAAGAAATAAACAAGAATCATGATTCCATAATGCAAACATTTAATTCACAACAAATGAAAGAAAATCTATTAAAATTTAGTTGTTTATTAAAGATGTCCGCTAATTGAAAATCTGTAGAAACATAATCAATCTTAATATCTCTTTTTCATAATGATCTCTAAGAAAATGATATCTAATCTCTATATGCTTGGTCTTACTATGTTGATTTGCATTCTTGATCATCTGAATGATATTACTATTATCACAAAATATTTTAATATAGTCAAAATGCAAATTATAATCAAAGAGAGTATGTTTCATCCAAAGAACTTGTGCACAATAAGCTTCGGCTGCAACATACTCCGCCTCGTCGGTTGAGAGGGCTACGAAATTTTATTTCTTGGAAGGCCATAAAACAAGACAATTTTCAAAAAATTGACAAGTTTCACTTATGCTCTTCCTACCCACTCTACAACCGGAATAGTAGGCATCCGAATAATTCGTTATTGAAAACTATCCGATTTTTGGATACCACAAGCCCATTCCATTAGTGACCTTAAGATATCTAATAATGTGTTTTACAACAATCAAGTGGGACTTTTTTGGACAAGATTGAAATCTAGCACATAGATACGTATTAAACATAATATCCGGCCTACTTGTCATCAAGTAAAGCAAACTACCAATCATGCTACGATAGAGTTTAATATCAATATTTTTGTCTTATTCATCCTTGTCAATCTTAGTTATGGTAGCCATGGGAGTTTTGCTAATCTTCACATTTTCAAGCTCAAATTTCTTGATAAGCTCTCTTGTATACATGGTTTGATTGATGAAGATCCCATCACCTCTTTTCTTAATTTGGAGTCTAAGAAAATAGTTGATCTCTCCCATCATACTCATTTCAAACTCTTTCTTCATACATGATTCAAAATTCTTACAAAGCTTTTTATTAATAGATCCAAAAATGATATCATCAATATGTATTTGCACTATTAAAATATATGTATCTACATGCTTTGTAAATAAGGTAGTGTCAACTTCTCTTTAATAAAATCAATCTTTCATACCAAGCTCTTGAAGTTTGTTTTAAACCATAAAAGTCTTATCAAGTTTAAATACTTCGATCTGTAGGATCAATAAAGCCCGGGGGTTGTTCAACATTCACCTCCTCCTCAACGAAACTATTTAAAAATGTACTTTTAACATCCATTCAAAAAAATTTAAAATCTTTGAATGAAGCAAAAGCAAGTGTCATCTGTATGGCTTTATGTCGTGCTATGAGTGCAAAAGTTTTCTTAAAATTAATTCTTTTGATTTGAGTGTAACCTTGGGCCAATCTAGTTTTATTCCTAATAACATTTTCTGACTCATCCAACTTATTTCTAAAGATCTATTTAGTACCTATAATTTGTCTATCATGGGGCCTAGGAACAAGTTGCCAAACTTAATTGCGCTCAAATTGATTAAGCTCTTCATATATGGCAAGCAACCAAATTGAGTCGCCCTCGACTTTGAGGATGTTTTTGAGCTCAATATGGGAGATGAATGCAAATGGCCATATAAATCATAAAGTTTGGAGCGAGTATTTACCCCTTTGGATACACCACCTATGATGAGGTCCTTGGGATAGTTTGTAGCATATCAATGTTATGATCTTCATCATTAGTGTCATCTTTTTTCTTATCATCCTCCTCTTGAGCCAGTAAGTCTATCATGGAAATCTTTTCAAGCTTTTCACCTAAAGAATCAATTTCCACGATATTTTTCACAAGAGAGTTGATTCCTCAAACTTCACATGCATAGACTCTTCAATAGTTAAAGTTGACTTATTGAAAACCCTAAAGCTTTACTAGTGTTAGAATAACCAACAAAAATAGCTTCAAAAGATTTGGGTCAAATTTACCTAAGTTATCTTTGGTATTCAAAATAAAACATTTACAACTAAAAACTTTGAAATAGAAAACATTTGGTTTTCTCAAATAATAAATCTCAAAGGGAGTTTTATTTGAATTTTTGCAAAAATAAATTCCATTCCCAATGTAATATAATGTGTTTAAGGCCTCGACCCATAAATATTGAGGGAGTCTGTATTTACTAATTATTGTTCTAACTATATCTTGAAGAGTACGATTCTTCCTTTCAACGACTCTATTTTGTTGTAGAGTTCTAGGACAAGATAATTCATATTTAATTTATTTTCTTCACAATAAATGATAAAAGAATAGTTGATGAACTCATCACCTCTATCACTCCTTATGCGTAAAATTGAAAAATCTTTTTCTTTTTCAACCCTATTTAAAAACATGAAAAGTGAAAAAACTTCATCTTTGTGTTCTAAAAATGAAACTCATGTAAATTTTGAGAAATCATCAACTAAAACACAAACAAAATGGTTACCACTAGGACTTTTAGTTTTAGTTGGACCAAATAAATCCATATGTATCAATTCTAAAGGTCTAGATGTAATGATATCCTTGATTGATTTGAAAGAGGACATGGTTTATTTTCAAGCTGCCATGAATCACAAATGCAGTCCTTTTCAAATTTTAAATTAGGAACTTTTACTGATTTCTTAGAATTAATTCGAGATAGATGGTCAAACAAAATATAACCTAGTCTCCTATGCCATAACAAAAATATTCGCCAAAAATATTCAAACAGGTGATATTGCATTTTAAATTTAGCATGTCAATCATATAAACATTGTTTTCATGAAAACCGAAAAGAACACAAGTATTAGATTTCTTGTCTAAAATATAATAAGTAGAGTTATCAAAAATAACCCTTAAGCCTTTATCACATAATTGACTAACGCTTAATAAATTATGTTTAAGTCCATCTACCAAAACAACATCTTGAACCAAAGGAGATTAGCCAATCTTGATATTACCTATACCAATGATTTTACCCTTTGAATCATCCCCAAAGGTGACGGTGCCACCTTCATGATATCTTGATAGGGTTACAAAGTTATTGATATCCCAAGTCATGTGTCTTGAGCAACTACTATCAAGGTACCACCACTCCCTACGTCTTAGAGCCTTGGTGCGTATCTATATCATGTAAAGTAAGAGTTGATTTTGGTGCTTAAATTTTTTGGGCCCTAAATGTTAGTTTTTCGAACCCAAACATGACTATTTTATGCATTCAATTTATCATAATAAAACTTAGTCAAATGACCTGGCGGCCACAAAAGGGGCATGTATACACCTTGGAATATAAAAATGCATGATGTGTGTGGCATAATGAGCATGTATATGAGTGGTATGATGAGCGTGATTGTGCTTGTGTGTGAGCATGATTGTAAGAGTGTGAAACATGATAAGTGTGTGATTTTCTATGAGTTTGCCTCTTTAGAAACATGGGTTATAATATAGTTTTGTCAAATTCACACTTTTTTAAAATATTGCTCAAAATGTTGATTTATTTTTCAAAGTGAAAAGCTCATTTTCATCAATGATAGAAAATTTAGCGTTGCAAAAGATTTTGTGTGCATGAAAATTCTTTTGTATCTTTTCAAGAGTCGAAGACAAAATTTCTTGTTCTTTGAAAATGACAACTAATTTATTTTGAAGAAGTTCATTTTCTTTTTCATTTTCAAATACTTTTTTTAAGAAAATTATAGTTGTTAGAAAGTTCTTCAAAAGCTTCACTCAATTCATCCATGAACAATACACAATCATCAAGATAAGATTCAGCTGTTACCTTGGGTGTGTTCTCATTTGCCATGAAACACATATTAGCCGTGTCCACCTTTTCTTCAAAGTCGCCTTTGAATTCCATGTTGCCTTCAAGGCTTTTTTTTTAGGGCTTCTTGGAGGTAGGTGGTTTACTTGTTGTATTCAAGCAATCGGCAATGACATGTCTAGATTTTCGATAATTGTAACAAACTATCTTCTCTTCCTCCATCCCTTGTCGTCATCAGTTTTGGCTTTGTTACATCCTTCTAACATTCTTCACAAGAAGAGATAAATTTTCATTATCATCTTGGTCATTATCTTCATCACTGGAGATGGTAGGAGTGGATTTGAAAGCAAGAGTTTTCTTCTTTTAGGATGACTTTTTCTTCTCTAGCCTTTCTTTCTATTTAATGGGTTTTTAGATTTCTAATGAGACCAGTGAGCTCCATCTCCTCTTTGTCATTAGGCTCCTTTAAAGTTGTAGACTTGACCTCCCAAGATGGTGAAAGTGCACGAATCGCCTTTCTCACTTTTTTGATTATTATCAATCTCATCACCTAAAGAATCAAGACCATTTATAATTTTAGTGAACTTGGTAATCATGTCATCAATAGATTTATCTTCATTCATGAAAAAATTCTCATATTAGAAATGCAAGAGATCAATCTTAGCTCTCTTGACTTGGAAAAATCATCATCATTCAAGGCTTGAAGCAATGCACATTTGTTTCAAATTTCTTGTTGGCAATTTTAGACCAAGTGCCATAATCACCATCGGGTAAACTAAATGGTTTGGTCCCGCTTTTGCAACCCGGCTTCCTAGAGATTGCAAGAAAATGATCATCTTAACTTTCCATATGAGAAAGTTAAGGCCATCAAATTTGGGTAGAGTCTTAATGCCTTCGGCCATATAAACTAGTGATAAATCAAGCAAACGGAGCGACAGAGTGAGTGATTAGCAAAGGATCTCTGTAGGTGGTTAAACCAAAAACTAGAATCCAAAAGCTCTGATACTAATTTTAAGTACATTTAGAGAGGGGTGAATAGGTGTAGTGCTAATCTAATGACAAATAATACGAAAATACAAATAAATATAAAATGAATGATGCAAATGGTCAAGTCAAATCAAAAGGTGAACCCAGATTCTCTAGGAAGGGCTCTAGAACTTTTCCTTTATATTTCTCTAGACAATGAGTTGAGGTGCTCAATTGCCTTCTTGATTGAGAAAGTGAAAAACCGACAAATGAGGATGATGCTAACAGTGAACAATAAGTGCAAATGAGTGTAAAACACAACTGTAAGCAATAGCAAGTAGAATAGAGTAAGAGGGAAAGTAATCGCAAATACAAGAGATTTGTTTCGAGGTTCAAGTACAAAGCTCTACGTCCCCGCCTTCACCGCGTGAAGGACTTTACTATCCACTAAGGATCTTTCCACAAAGGAGCATCCATAAAGAAACTACAATAGTCTACATAAGACCGGAATACATAATTCCAACTCTCAATCCTCTATCAAAGAGGTAGTACATAACCAATGAGGTTTACAAGCTCTTGATGACTACAAAGATCACTAACACTCTCTTTTATAACTTTCTATAGTATATTATGAGAAGTAAGGCTCAAAAACTTTGTGAGAGAGAAAATTTAGTTGAAATAAATGAATTTAGGAGCTGAAAACTTACAGAAATTGGTTTGAAAATGAGAGCACTTGAAGCAAGAAAACTAAAAATTTTTCTATTTTGAATAAACTTGGTTTTTCAAAATATTTTCTAAAATCAAAAGATTTCTTTATCTTTAATCCTCTTCCAATAAACTATATATATAGGAAAGTGCTAAAACACTATTAATATAACTTATCAGGTCATTAGGAAAGAGACTAGGTGCAAAAAAGAAAATATCTGTTGGAGAATAGGTTAAAAATCTCAGATTTTAAAAACTAGTCGTTATTGTAGCTCTGTCAGAATTTCGGTCGACCGACTGGTCGACTGGTAGTTCAAATTTTTTTACCTAACCATTTACTTTGGTCAACCGCTCGGTCGACTAATCTCAATTGAAAGCAAGGGTCAACAAAACTATGACAGTCGGTCGACCGACAAACATGCACAACATGCACAAACTGATGGCCAAAATTTGCCACGAGCTCCGGTCGACCAGCCGATCGATCAGCCTAGCCTAAAAACATTTTTAGATAAAATTTGAAGTTAAACTTAATTTTAAATATTTTATAATTATTTGAAAAGTGATTTGGCAATACATAGGGTATGGGATACATGATAGAGACATGATATATAAATTTGGAAAAATATGGAACATGTATCAAATACCAAATCTTGTATAATACAAAAATGAAAAAAAAATGTGAAAATTTTTATTTTAAAAACTTGTATTTTTGTGTGTGACTTCTTGAGCATCAATTTTACATTCTATGCTTTAAACATTCTATTTTCTTACATATGTTGTATATGACTTCTAGCAATCTTCAAGAGGGCTTCTCCAAATGCAAATCTTGATCGTCCAAACTCGAACCCTTTCTTTGAGTGATCTTGAGACTAGAATATATTCCTTTTGAGGAAGAACACACCAAAATATTCTTTGAATCTGAAATACTTAAAACACTTAAACTTGATTAGAACCGAATAACTTCATGTGGTTTGTAATCATCAAAACAAAACCGGAGATTGTACCCTTGGGCTAAAAAATCTTGCTGGGGGATTAAAGAAGTGAGTACAGACTGTGGGGAGTATATCAGAAGATTAATGTTCCTCATGGAATTCTCTGATCTTAGGTCGGTCGTCACATCTTGATTGGAATATGGAAGCACTGAAAAGGTTCTGCAAAGATGCATCACGGACCTTCTTCAATGAGTTCGGCTTGATAAGTTTTCAGATAAATTCATTTCATTCATCTTGGAACTGATTGTTTGCCACGTCTTGATATGAATGTGGAAACACGGGAAAGGTTCTGCAAAGATGCATCACGAGCCTTCTTCAATGAGTTCAGCTTGCATCAGATAAACTCATTCAATCAGTTCATCTGATTATTTGGATGTTGTATTGTTAAATTAAGCTTTGATCGATCGAATAGGAGGAGGAGACATGCCACCATTACATATGGAAAGGTCAGGCTAGATAAGCCATCTTTCTGGATCGAGAAGAATGATCAGGAAGAAGAGTGCCGAAAAATGTTGCGTAGGCATGCTCGGCTTCAAAATATGACTTATTCTTCTAAATTGAAGGTGGGTGTAGGTCTATGTACTAGAGAAAAGTGATAAGGTTAACACCGATGGCTTTACCTTTATCATATCTTCGATGTTGATATCATGCATCACTGTCTCCTAATGTTTGGTTGGCTCAATATCGGCTAATCGCAGTGTGATCCTTTGAGGGAGCAAAGCCTTTTTTAGCACTATCGCAAACATCTTGGATCTCAAACCCTAATCCATCTTATTGGTTAAAGTGTGTTAACTTGACCATGCGAAGAGCGATAAGGCTAAAACCGACAATTCCACCTTTGTTTTTTCTTCAATGTTTACATCATGCATCATCATTTCTTAATGTTTGACCGGCTCGTCGTCATCGATCGGCGATGTAGTCATTTAAAGTCACTTTTCTTTGGTGTTCTCCCAAATATCATGGATCCCAAACCTTAATCCAAGTAATAAGAGCATGTCGGAGTCAATCTCGTTTGGGGAATAAGTTTTCATGAAAGGACGGAATAGTCAATTGATCAAAGTTATAATGTTAACATAATCCTGGAGAGTACTTCTTTGATCAGAGGTGTGGTGTTGACATGATCAGGGATAGTACTTTTTTAAGTATTTGCCATTGATGGGCATCATGAGTATATCGCTATTTGAATTTGTGAGACAATAAGCCCCATTTAAATAGACTGAGTCAACTTTCCACTTGGAGTTGAACTTTCCTTTTGTCTTATATGTCATGACTATGGGTCGTCTGACAGTTAAGACAAGGTCGCCTTTCTTGAAAATCTATTCTTTAACTTTTTTATTGAAAGCTCTGAAAATTCAAGCTTGATAGAGCTCAATTTGTTGTAGAGCTTGTAGACATTTGTCGTCTAAAGCTTCTAATTCTTGGAGGCACAGTCGATGCTTCTCCTCGTTCGTCATCTCTATGGCGAGGAGAACTCGTAGAGATAGAATCTGAATTTCTAATAGAAGTACAGCTTTGCATCCGTACACTAAGGAGAAAGCCATAGCTTTCATTTGGGTCTCACCTTTGTGTGGCAGGCCCAAAGACATTCACCTAATTTCTCGTCCCAGTCACGTTGACTTTTGAGATGAATTTCTTAAGAAGTTTGCATGGTCTTATTGAAAACTTCTGCAAGACCGTAAGCGGCTGGATAGTATGCCGTTGAAGACACATTTTGAGTTCTAAATTTGTTACAGAATCTCTGGAACGCTTGGCTGACTAATTGAGCCCCATTGTCATGAAAAATTCATCGAGGGACACTGAAGCGGTATATGACATGATATTTGATAAACTTGATCACGTCGGACGTCTTCACTTCTCTAAGGGGAATTGCTTTCACCCATTTTATGAAGTAATCAGTTATGGCTGACATGAACAGATGTTCTTTAGATGTTGGGGGCTTATGGGTCTAATGGCATCCATGCCCCACATCTCAAAAGGCCAGGAAGAAGACATAGATGGACATGACCTTGTGCTTGATGGATGAAGTCACCATGAATGTAACAGGTGTGACACCATTTAGCGTAGGCAACAACATCAAAAACTATCTTTGGCCAGTAGTAGCCACGTCTTTGAAGTTGGTCCCAAAGTTTAGGTTTGGGTTGATGAGCTCCACACATACCAATGTGAGCTTCCCTGAGTACTTCCTGTGCCTCTTTGTGTGAACAGCAGTGGAGCAAGATTCCATCAAATGTATGCGATACAATATTCATATGATCGCATTGTAATAGAATCGAGGAGCTTTCCTACTGATGGCAACTGTCTCCTTAGGATCATCAGGCAATATGCCATAAAGACATAGTCTATGAATGAGAATCACTAATCCCTGCGTTCTAGATCTGTTGAAGCCTCAAGAATCTCTTTAACCTGAAGGTCTCCTCTTGGAGTTCCACTATCTTCAAGGGCAAATTTTAAGCAGTACAAGTCCCGAATGTGGACAAATACTTCCTTTATTGTTCCAGCTAGAAGGGCTAGTGAAGAAGCAAGAGATGCCAGTGCATTTGCATGTGCATTTTGCTGCTAAGGCACATGATCGATGTAGAAGCTTTGGAACTTCCTCGCCATGTTGATGGTTGCGTTGTGATAGGGCACCAAGTCTTCAAGTCAGACTTCGACTCCCCAAGAACCTGGTTGATGATGAGTTTTGAATCACCGTATGCTTCAAGATGTTTAATGCCAATATCTTCTGTTGTTGGCTCAAAAGCCTATCACCCTAGTTTTGATGATGACTAACTCATGAAGTTATAGTACTAATGATCTTGTGTTCATTTAGTTTTAGGTAATCAATCAAGATCATAGTTGGTGTTTAGCTTCAACAAAAGATTCGAAATTAAGTTTTGAAGCTATCACAAGATGATTCAAGAGCTCGAGCTTAAGATCGCATCTAGCACTCAAGGTGGAGTCTAACTCAGAGAATCAAGTTTAGATCAAGTCTACACGGAGAAGAAGATCTTCAAGAAGACTTGTCTGGAGTTTTGTAAGTTTAGATCTTTTATAAGGTATAAATTAGTTTTGATTGCTCAAACTCACACACACACACACACACACACAAAGTTTTTTATTGTTTTTTGGTTTCATTTAGAAAGTATGCATTTTTGGTTTCATGATCATAAAAAATAAGTTTACATTGGTTTATATATGTATTGAATTTCATCCAAATAAATTGATGCTTCAAATGTGTTTAAGAAACTTATTTTGATGAGTTAAACTCATGAGTTTAAGTTTTATATTTATCATAATTGGATATTCATTTAGTAATTTGGTTTTTGGAAAAGTACGATTTTGGTTTCTAGATTGAATTTATATATATCAAAAACAAGTTCAGATGTTTGTAATATACATTGATTTTTGATCGCACATATTTGTACTTCATTGTATTTACATGAACTTATTTTTGGGAAACTTATTGGAATTTATTGAAATTTAATTGGGTTTCAAAAGTTCATTTAAAAATATCAAAATTATGTTTTTGGCTACTGCCGGTC
Source organism: Agave tequilana (assembly GCA_038442645.1). Taxonomy (NCBI): domain Eukaryota; kingdom Viridiplantae; phylum Streptophyta; class Magnoliopsida; order Asparagales; family Asparagaceae; genus Agave; species Agave tequilana. The sequence goes on from JAVJIF010006329.1 coordinate 129,678, forward strand.
GACCGACGTGCACAAACATGCACGACCCCAGGAGAGCTGAGCTCAGTCGACCAATCAATCGACCGCAGTAAAAATCGGCAGACCGATCGGTCGACTGACTACGTCTGCAAAGCTCTGGGGTTTTCTAAGTCGACCGGTCGGCCGACCGTTCTGCTAATCTGCTCGACACCCTTCTAATATTTTTGCTATAACTTTTCATTCTGATATTCAATCAATTGTTAGCCCAAAGGTCATTAGCCCTAGATTTGATGATAATAATCGCATGAAGTTATGTTAATCAAACATTTCTATCTATATAAGTTTCAGGTAAAAAAATAAATCCAAGATTGAATGTGGCTTCTTCATTAAGATTCACAAGTTTATGAAGCCCGCAAGGTGGTGATCCTAGAGATAGACTACCTAGATCAAGTGAAGAACTCATTCTAAGGATACAAGCTCAAGGAGTCTACTATGGCTAATAAAAGATTTTTCTTTCTTTTGTATAGGTTTTTAGATTGTTAAAACTAAGAAGTAGAGTATTGGTTAGCTCATGAGATTGACTCACACACAAAAAATATCTTTTTGATTTTTTATTTCATGGATTTTGAATATGGATTTCAAAAGATAGCAAAATAAGTTTTGTTTTAAAAAAGTTTCTATTTTGGAAAATTTTTAAGTATTTTAAAAGAGAGTATTTTTCCACAAAATATGAGCTCTACTTGTTTGGTTTGTGTTGATCTTTGATTACACAATTTTGAACTTCATCATTTCTCAAAGAACTATATTTTGTGCATATATATTGAAAAATATGTCTCAAAATCAAAACAGTTTTTCAAAACAGATTTTTGTTCCTGCCATTTTGCTCAGGGTCGGTCAACCGGGCGGTCGACCTAACTATCGACTGAAATGCACAGTAAGTTATTGTGCATGTCGAGCGAGCCAGTCGACCAACTGTAAATTCTTTGCTCTTTGTCGGGGATCAGTCGACCGACCGGTCAACCGACTTTGCTCAATAGTCATATTTTTGATCGTTGGCGGTCGACCGGGCGGTCGATCGACCGGACAGTTCTGGCACCTTTTTGCTTTAACGGTTGCATTATTAGAGAGCTATTTAAGGCCTAATCTAAAATGACTATATGGGTTTTTCTCTCTATTTTTGAGTGCCTATATATGGTAACTCTATTGACCATTAGTCCATAACTAAAGCAGCAAGAGATAATACATTCATTCATTTTAGATTCAATTTTCAAAGAGCAAAATTTCAAAAGAGAAATATTCTTCAATTCAAACCCCATTTCAAATCTCTCTTGTTTTGATTCTAACACTCCACCGATTACAAGCTTTCCTAACCACAAATCTCTGAGCTAAAAATTAATTCTTGATTATAGGATTGCATTTGTGAGCCTCTTTAGTGATCTTAGAAAGATCATCTTCTTCATTATTTTTGAGAAGAGTTATAGAGGTTGAGGCCTCATACGAGCTTGTGAGTTCGTTATTTGTAAGGTGTAGAAGATACCAAGTGAAATAACTTGTGGGTCTGGTTTGTTCTTGAGGGAACATGTAGAGTGATGATCTCGTAGGATCAAACAATAGTGGAAATCCTTCACGCGGTGAAGGTGAGAACATAGTGTGTGGCTTGAACCTCGAAACAATCCTCTTGTGTTTTTGCTTATTCTCTCTTCCTTATCTCTTTAACTCACTCTCTCTATTTGCATGTTATAATTGCTCTTCATTCTATTGTAATCTTCTATTGTGTAATTACTAATTGTATTAGAGGGGAGAATAACTGGTTCTCCCCTTTATTTAAGGATGGTTCTTCGTGTGTCGATGAAGAGTGCTTCTTGTTCTCCGTTGACCGGCCGAATGACAAGCTTCTCTTTAAGATGCTCTCGAAGATCAATCAGGAGGGAGCTCTATTTATAACACACTGAGTGTTTAGAGTCCATTAAGTTTTGTTTGCTCACAGGCCTTTCAACTTAGTTTTGATGATGACTAACTTATGAAATTAAGTTTGCTAATGATCTTGTTTTTAATAAGTTTTAGATATTGATCAAGATCTTAGTAGGTGTTTAGCTTCAACAAAGAATTCAAAGCCAGTTTTAGAGTAAACACATGTAGATTCAAGAGCTCGGGTGCCAAGACCGCATCTAGTACTCGGAAGGAGTCAAGCTCTATGGATCGAGTCGTCTTGAAGATGAAGATCGACAAGAAGACTTCAATTTATTTTGTTTAGTTTAGTTTAGATCTTGTGTAAGGATAATTTAGTCTTGATATGCTCAAGTTTTCACACATACACACACACAAGTTTAAAAGTTTATTGGTTTCAGTTTAACCATTTGGATTTTCAAGATCATATATTTTATTTTCATGAATGGATAAAATCAAAACAAGTTTTACATAGTTTATATGCATGTTGAATTTCATCCATATAAATTATTATTTCATATTGTCTAAAAACTTATTTTGATTTATATCTAGTCATGTGTTTAAGTTTTATTTTTATCAAAACTTAGTTTGGGATTTAATGTCAAAAACATAGATATATCTTTTACATGTGTATAGGATTCATCCATATACAATATGCTTCAAAAGTGTTTAAATATCTTGTTTTTGTATTTATACAAGTTTTGGAGAAAACATATTTTCATTTCAAAATCGAGTTTTCAGGAAATACGATTTTTAGTCTAAAGCTTAATTTTCAAGCCTCAAAAATAGTTCAAATAGTTTGTAATATGTGTTGGTTTTTTGTCACACATATTTGTACTTCAAATATTTATATGAACTTATTTTTATAAATTTTATGTGATTTTATGAGATTTTTTAGGTATTTAAAAGCCAACATTTCAAACCGTGTAACCCTGGTTTTTGGGCTGCTAACGGTCTACCGAAGCCTGGCTCGGTCGATTGACTGGTTGACCGACGTGCACAAAAGTGCACAAGCTTTAGCAGTCAACTGAGCGGTTAACCGATCCAAAGAGCCTGCTCTCTGGATCTGGCCCCGGTCAACCGACTGGTCGACCAACCCAGAGAGGGATCTCTCTAGTTTTGGCCTCGATCGACCGGGCGATCAACTGACAGTGAGAAAAATCTCATTATGCCTTGATAATCCTATGGCAGTCGACCGGGTCGTTGACCGACAGGTCATTTCTGACCTGTTCTGGACCCCAACAGCTATATTTTCTGGCCATATAAATATGGGTCCTTTAAGGCTAGTTTTCACCAAGATTTTAAGAGCAATTTTTTCCATCTTCTCAAGTGTTTTTCAGCAAGTTTTTAAACAAGTATTAGAGCTTCAAAATCTTATCTTTATTTATTTTCAAAGCTTTGGAAAAATGAAAGAAAATCAAGTCTTTGGGAATCCTAGTTTTGTTCTTCATTTCTCTATCAACTCAAGAGTTTTTCCCAAGTATTTTCTTTGTATTTTCTTTTCCAAAATCTTTGTGCACTCACATACTTGAGCTCTTCATTGCTTTTATCCTCTAGGATCTTGTTTGTGAGAGGCTATTATTTGTGATCTTTCAAGATCACCAAGAGCGAGTTTGTGATCATTGGATTACTAAGTTTTATTTCTTCTTTGCTTTGTGTTCCCTCTTGTGTAGAGGTGATTGTGTTTGAGAGAGGAGTTGTGTACCTAGTGTTGAGTTGTAATTTCTCAGTGGAGATCCCTGTGTGAAAGCTCTTATAGTGGATAGTTGAAATCTTTCTGTGTGAAGGCGGGGACGTAGAGCAGTGGCTCGAACCTCAAAAGATATCTCGGTATTTGCGTTTGATCTTTTATCTCTTAACTCTATCTCTCTTATATCTTGTATTGTTATAAATTGCACATATCATATACATACTTGGTATTGTTTGTGTGCCCACACTTGTGTTCAACCAAGAGAGCTTTTAAAACACCTTAACTCTTAGTCTAGAGGAATCTAGAGGAGTACTTTCAGAGCTCTTCACGGGAAATTAGGGCTCACTCTTGATTACACATAGTATGTTAGCAATTAGTGTTTAAATTTTGCATCATTTGGCATTAGATTAGTATTACACCTATTCACCCCCTCTAGGAATATTTTCAATTGGTATAAGAGCCTACGCTCCTGAATTCAGTTTAACCACCTAGGAGTGTGATCCTTGGCTTGCTAATCTATTCATTTGCTTCACGCACATATTTATATACACTCATGGTTTATCTTGTTCCACCCACTTATGATGCATCTAACATTAATTTGTGAAAGTTTAAGTGAGTGCTTATTTAAAAGCCCTAAGTTTGCATGTTTACCTTGCCACTACTAAGAAATCTTATCTTGGTAATGACAAGTATATAGAGACTAATGCACAAGCCTTTGAAGCACTTAGGCACACACTAAGTAAAGACCATTTATGTATGGTTTCTCATTTTGATTCCGCTGTTACAGTGTGGAACACATTGACTTTTCTCAAGGAACAAACGACATACATTTTGGAGAAGGAATCTAGTGGAGATGATTCCGACCAAGCTTGCTTCATGGTCCAAGGGAATGATTCCCTTGACGTAAACTCAGACACTCAATTAGATGATTGTGCTAGTTCTTCTAATAATAATCATGCTATGGATGCACATGTTTTAAATGAAGAACTATCTATGTTTTGTGAAAACTTACTTTCGAAATACAAACTTTTGAAAAGTAAGAGTTTTGAACTAAAATAAGAAAATAAGAATTTATTTTCTAAACTTGATTTAGTTTTACAAGAAAGAGTTGAGATTTCAAATGAGAGGGAGTCATTAAAAGTTCAACTTGATCTTGCTTTAAATGAAAATAAAATTTTATAGAATAAAAATGATTTTGATCATGTTTTGAAGAAAAATGAAGTTTAGTCTTCAAAACATGAATTTGTTTTAAAAGAAAATGATTATTTGAAAAATAAAATTGTTTTAATTTCAAAAGAATTGGTTTAGTTTTAAAGGAAAAAAAGTTTTTTTGAAAAATGACTTTGATGCTCATGTTTGTCATGTTTCTATTGCTTCATCTTCTTGTGATAAACATGTTGCTTACTTCACTTCTTCTTCAACTATTGATAATGATATTTGCATGTTGAAGAAGAGTGTTGATTTTGAGCTCCCATTTGAGCCAATATGTCATGAATCACACACGGTTGGAATTCATGTTTCTGAAGAAACAAGCTCCACATATGCATGCACACCCTTCACGGCATACACATGCTCATCATGCTCACACACATGATTCTATGTATGCTAATGTGTACACTTGTATACATTGTGGACGTAGAGCCATCTTGCAAATTTTGTTATGATAGAATAAATGATTTAAATTTTACAAGTAAGTTTGTTTGGGTTAGGAAAAGTGCTAACCCCTATGGATTTAAGAAAGTATAGGCACGAAAATTCACCCATATTTCATTTGTTGTAGGAGTGGACTCTCACACAACATGAGAGTTTCGGTGCCTTGATAGTGGATGCATTTCGAACTAAAAAATTATACTTTTGAATGCATCACTTTCAAGAGAAGTTTAGTGGAAGAACCACCATGGTTTAGAGACCTAGAGACTAGTTAATTTGGTTTGGTAACTATTTCTGACTTCTATTTTTGTTTACATGCTTTTATTGTTGATTCTTAGCATGTCATGGTTTTAATACTTATTATGTTAAATGCAATATTTATTAAGCTTGTGATATACATGTATAGTATTTAAGATACACTAATGTTCATATGAATTCATACATATTTGTGTTCTCAATTATTGTTTAGCTATTATGTATATCCTAGTGATAATAATATTGGTATTTACCCTAATGATCATATTTGTTATGTTTTTGATGCTTCATATTTTGATTACATGTTTAGATGTAATTTTCATCAAAACTTGTATTTATACTTGTACAAGTAGTGAGCTACACTTGATTATTATGTATTTGTTGGCCCAAAGGCCATTAGCCCTATATCTTGATGGATATTTTGATGATAACAAACCATATCTAGTTATGTATTTAACAATATTTGTTTAAAAGCATTTCAGGTTAAAACAGGTTGATTTGACGGCTCCACAATCAAGACTCACAAGTTTGGAGTTCGCCAAAAATTTGCATTCCAAGCCAAGCACAATAGAAAGCTTTGGGAACAAGACGATGAAGAAAAGACCAAGTCAAGATCAAGACTATGAAGAATACCAAGATTTGTATTTGTATTTTTCATTTTAGATATTTTGTCAAAACCTAGATGTTAGAAGTAGAGTTATGGGATTACCACCTACACACACATTTTAATTTGGTTCATGACTTCAAAAAGATTTTTAATTTCTATTTTCAATTTAGAAGTTAACATGTTTAGATTAAGTTTTTCGGAAAATAGTTTAAGTTTTTGGAAAAACATTTATTTGGAAAAACAAGTTTTATCAAAGAAGTTTTTATAAAAATGTTTCAAACTTGTTAGAGTAGTGACATAGGCTCACACTCTAAGTTTTTCAAGATACAAAACTTCAAAACCAAGACCAAATCCAAAAACCCATGTTTCAGGTTTCTGGAAGTTCTGATTTTTTAGAACTGACAGAATCCGGTCGACCGTCCCGGTCGACCGGCGCGACAATTCTGTGCATGTCGTGTCAGTCGACCACCTCGGTCGACCGAGCACTGTGCAGTGCTCTCGGGTTGTTTGGGTCGACCGGGACGGTCGACCGTAGATCCCCAACGGTCTGATTTTTGACCGTTGGCGGTCGACCGTCCCGGTCGACCGACTGCTGTCAGATTTTCTGACAGACTCCAACAGCTCTATTGTCTGACAGATTTTCTTTTGGGATTTGATCCCAACGAATCTCTGGAGCTGTTTTTGACCCCTATAAATAGGAGGTCACTTCAACATGATAACACAACAATTAAGATCATTTTTACAAGAGATTTTCAAAAGATTTACAAGTTTTCAAAAGGCTTTCATTTAGAAAAGATTTTCTCTCCAAAAGCCCTAAATTTCTAGACACCCATTTGAAGTCTTTACCTCTACTTCTCTCTAGCTTTTGTACTACACAATCCCATAATTCTTCATCTACATTTTGGTTCTAGGATTGTGCAAGTGAGCGATTTTTGATCAAGTGTGATCATCTTCTTATTGAGTGAAGTTGTAGAGGCATCGGCCTCAAGGCGAGCTAGTGTGCTCCGGGTGGTGTTGCGGCATCACGAGAGATAGTACAAGTGTGTCCTTGTATTGGTGGTCCAGTGGGATCTTCAATAGTGGAAATCCTTCAAGTGTGAAGGCGGGGATGTAGAGCGTGGCTCGAACCTCGGAAACATATCTGCGTGTTTGCGTTTGCTCAAATCTCTCTAAACTCAACTCCTTTATTTTCTTGCACTATAAATTGCTTTATTTATTGCAAGTCTTTTATTTGAGCTAATTGTGTTAGTTAATTTTTAAATTCCGCATTTGTGCCATTTACATATAGCCATCACCTATTCACCCCCCCTCTAGGTGATTTCAATTGGTATCAGAGCCTAACCCTAGTATTTGGTTTAACCACCTTAGGGAGATCCTTGTTATTGGCTATATTATTTGTTGCATTCTTCATATTTTGTGCATTTTACTATTCATCTATGGTTTCACTTGATTTTTCTAACATCAAGTCCCCACCTAAATTTGATGGCTTGAACTTCCCTATTTGGAAGGTCAAGATGAACCTCTTCCTTAAGTCCCTAGGAGTTAGGGTAGCTAGGGCCATAACTAAAGAATTTGTAGAGCCTCTCACCGATGAGAGATCATGATCCGAGGACACTACCAAGGACTATGAGGCTAATGCTAGGGCTCAATATGCTTTAACCCAAGCCCTTAATGAAGATGACCTCTCACGCATTATTAACTGTAAATCTGCATATGAAGTATGGAATGTTTTAATTGTAACTCATGAGGGAACGTCACAAGTCAAGAGATCCAAGATTGACTTGCTTCGTTCTCAATATGAGAATTTTTATATGCTTGAAAGTGAGAGTATTGATGACATGCTCACTCGTTTCACCAAGATCACTAATGCTTTATCTTCTCTAGGTGACACGATCGACAATGACCAAAAGATTCGCAAGGTCATTAGAGCTCTTCCCAAAGCTTGGGAAGTCAAGGCGACCACTCTCAAAGAGCTTAACGATCGGGAGGAGATGGACTTCTCCGGCTTCATCGGTAATCTCAAAACCCATGAGATGGAGATGAAGGTAAGAGAAGAAAGGGAGGCACCCAAGAAGAAAACAATCGCCTTCAAAGCCACTCCAACCACTATTGAAGAGGACGACTCATCGGAGGATTGCGATGAGGACTTTGCCATGCTTATCCAGAAGGTAGGCAAAATGTTTTACAGGAAAGGGAGGCAAAGCAACTTCCGAAGAGGGAAACCTCAAGGAAGGTTTGAAAAGAAGAGAGAAGAACCCGGTCCTTGCTTCCATTGCAAGAAGATCGGACATCTCATAGCGGATTGCCCCGCTCTCCAAGCAACCACCTCCAAGCATGCACCAAAGAAGAAAAAGGCTATGGTAGCAACGTGGGATGACACGGAGTCGGAATCCGAAGAGGAGAACGACGCCACTCATATGTGCTTCATGGCACAAGGTGAGGATGCTTCTAAGGTAACCCTTGATAACACTTTAGAAGATGATGATCTTACAATGGATGAACTTGCACATTTTTTCGAAGAACTACAACATAGATATGAGATCTCTCAATCTCATAATAAAAAATTGAAAAAGGAAAATGATATTTTAAAGAATAAACTTGATACTTGTCTTAATGAGAAGAATGTTTTATCTGTTGCTTTTGAAAAATTGAAAAATGACTTTGATAAATATAAATTGGCTAATAAAGGAAAAACCCCCATGGTTTCTTGTAATAAAAATGAATTTGTGGAAATTCAAAAACGTGTTGAAAATTTGGATAACACTTTAAAGAAGTGTGCTTTTGATCTTAATAAATTTGCATCTAGATTTCCTAAGGGAGTAACCCAAGGGAAACATACACACCATGCTCATGCACGGAAACATGCACACACACATAAACATGCATACATGTATGGTAGTGGTAGAATTTACATTTGCACGCATTGTTGCCGCAAAGGCCATTTAGAAAAATTTTGTTTTGCTAAGCATAATGTACATAACAAACATGTTTGGGTTCGCCCCGGTACTAACCCTATAGGACCCAAGAAAATTTGGGTACCAAAAGACCCACCTATTTTAGTTGATACAGGTGGATCTACTTCCTCCAAGACATAGGGGGAAACGGTGCCCGGGTGGTGGATGCAACAAAGCCCAAAGATCACATCAAGCTTGCATCGCTATCGTGGAGGCACCTATATTTTGGAGATTGCCCATGTTCGGTAACTTCTCCATTTAAAAGTTTAATTTTTGTTGTTTGATATATATACAAATGTATAGAAGTGTTAGCTTATTTTTGTGCTCTATAGACATATGCTAATGTAGAGTTACATTTCTATCTCAATTGTGTATATGCCATTTTTGTTTGATATCTTTTGTGAATGTCCACATATCTAGTCTTCATGATATATCTATTTACACATCGTGTTTCAAAAACTAAAAATTATTTTTTTAAAATTTTTTTTTCATATTTAAAGCAAATACCTTAGAGATGGCAATTGCGCACCTCAACTCATTCAAGAGGAATCAAGAGGATGAAGTTCAGAACCCGTCACTGGGTATTCGGCTTCAACATCTCTAAAACTTTGTATTATATATGAAAAATTAAAATAAAATGTCTTATATGTAATTTTGGTTGATAAGTTGACTTAATGAAGATTAAAACATGTTGTTTGTATAATTATATCATCCTTGTATTTAATTAATATTTTAAAATTTTTTTTTGGCTGTTGCTGCAGACTGTCTTTCAGGCAAAGACGGTCGACCGTAAATAGGCGCGGTCGACCGATTTTGCCTGAAATATATTGCCTTTATTTTTTATCTGCTATCGGTCGACCGTCCTTAGACCCGGTCGACCGCTGCAAGTTTGCAGAACTCTCGGGATCCTTGGGTCGACCGACCGGTCGACCGTTCTGAGATTTCAGAGCTCTCGGGTTTTCTGGGTCGACCGACCGGTCGACCGTTCGTCGATTTTAGCTCTAAACTGCTATTTATTTTCACTTTTTTTCTCTCTCTCTCTCTCACTCCTTCAGCCGACGAACCCACTTTCTCCCCTTCTCCAAAAATTCCTCTATCTCTCAAATCTCTCAATCATTTCAAAATCAATTAAAAACCCACTTCAAATCCCATCTACTAGTGCTTGATCTTCAGTTTCAGGTCTTCTCATCTGCTGGATTCAAAGATTTTCAGGTTTTCTTGATCTAGGGTTTTGGATCTTAATCTCTCAGGTAAAAATCTAATTTTTCCCTCTAATCTTACTATCTAGCTTCTAGATCTTCCCTTATTTGTCATCATTTCTAGGTCTCTAGCTTTCTAGATCAAGCCCTAACCTAAAAATCATCTTTTTCTTTAAATATGTCTACATCTAAAAGAACTAGGACTGAGAAAGGTAAATCAGTAGCTCATACCTCTTCCCACACTCCAAAACCTAAAAGAACCTTTGTAAATGAGCTTGCTGGAAACCGTTATATCAATCTTTCCAAGAGAAACAAAATTTCGGGGAGATTTGTAGTTATCCAAGACTTTGAACATCTAGATATCCCCCGCATTTTGCAAAACAATTCCTTAAACGAGTTCTTAACCATTAAAGAACAAGTTTATACTTCCCTCGTGCCTTATTTCTATGCCAATTTCTCATTCGACGGAAACCGTATTTTCACTAGAGTCCTAGGCAGGGACATTGACCTAAGTATTGGTCAGTTCGCTGATATCCTTCATCTCTCCCCTGGTGGAGCTGATATTTATTCCCATGACCTTCATGATTATGAGTTTCCGGAGGGTGAGTCTGCGCTCACCGCATCCACATTGATTCACGGGGATGACAACCCCGGCTTGGTCAGGAACGAAGTTGTGAGCAGGTTCACTCTCACTTCCCAAGTCCTAGCCAAGATCATTTTCTATAACATTGTCCCTAAATCTGGTGAATATAGCCATGCTAGGGGTCCTATGCCCTTGATTATCTATTGTCTCTTGCGAGGAATTAAGATCAATATTCCCCGTATCATAGCTTCCCACATGGCATCCGACCAGATTCGCATGTCCGGTAGGGGTTTACCCTTTGGCATGATTATCACCCGTCTTCTCAAATCTCTAGGCTTCGATCTTTCTTCTGAGACTTCTGATGATCCACAAATAGACATTGACGGAGTTCTATTGAAGAGGATGGAAGCTCAGTTGCGTCGTCACGCTCCTGTGCAACCTCCTGTTCCTCCTCCTATTTTCCTGGATCTTCATCTGCACCTGGGTCTTCTTCGGCCCCAGGGATATCTTCTGCTCCTGGCCTTGTCTTACCTTCAGATCTTCAGGCCATGATTTCTTCTGAGGTTCGCTCTCAGATTCAGGAGCACCAGTCCTGGTTTGAGCAGCGAGAGGCAGCTCTTCGTACGGAGATAGAGGCCCGTTTCCGACAAGAGGACGCTTTCCGTGCGGAGATGAACTCTCAGATCCGAGGTATTCGTAATGATATGTCTTATTTTGCCGACTCCATGAGATTCATGGATACGCAATTTGAGGCTCTCTTTACGAAGTTCGACATGGTTCCTCCTGATCCCTCATCTATTGCTCGTCCACTTCCCTCCACCGGCCCTCCATTTCCTACCAGAGCTCCTTCCTCTGTTTCCCCACCTCGTCCAAAGGTGGTCGGCGTTGATCCCGAAGAGGCCGCTTCTTCTTCTTCTTCTTCTTCAGAGGAAGACGATGATGGAGATAAGACCATGGCTGAAGGCGCTGCTGTGGAGAGCTCTTCAGAGGACGACGAGGATGATGACGACGATGAGGGCGACGATGCTGGTGGTGCCGAGTGATGAGAGTGACCTCCCCTTATTTGATGATGTCAAAAAGGGGGAGAGTTATTTGTTGAGAGAGACTCCATATTTTGTACTTATATTTTGTGTATATTTTTCTGTTGTTGAACATCTTTATCTTGTATTTATGTTTGTGTGGACATGTACTTGTTTGGTTATGCTTTGTGGACATGTGTGTTTCATTTCTATTTTATGACATGAGTACTTTTTGACATGAGTACTTTTATGACATGAGTATGTTTATCTAGCATGGATATATGTGTTATGGATGTACCCACCATTTCTTTTGAGATTTGTCTATGCTTGAGCATATTTTTTTTATTTTTTTTAGTATATGCATGTGTTGAGGGGGAGCTTCACTTGAAGTCTCCCAAAATATTGTGATAACTAAATATGTTTTGTCATCATAAAAAAGGGGAGATTGTTGGCCCAAAGGCCATTAGCCCTATATCTTGATGGATATTTTGATGATAACAAACCATATCTAGTTATGTATTTAACATATTTGTTTAAAAGCATTTCAGGTTAAAACAGGTTGATTTGACGGCTCCACAATCAAGACTCGCAAGTTTGGAGCTCGCCAAAAATTTGCATTCCCAAGCCAAGCACAATAGAAAGCTTTGGGAACAAGACGATGAAGAAAAGACCAAGTCAAGATCAAGACTATGAAGAATACCAAGATTTGTATTTGTATTTTTTCATTTTAGATATTTTGTCAAAACTAGATGTTAGAAGTAGAGTTATGGGATTACCACCTACACACACATTTTAATTTGGTTCATGACTTCAAAAAGATTTTTAATTTCTATTTTCAATTTAGAAGTTAACATGTTTAGATTAAGTTTTTCGGAAAATAGTTTAAGTTTTGGAAAAACATTTATTTGATCAAAGAGGTTTTTATAAAAATGTTTCAAACTTGTTAGAGTAGTAACATAGGCTTACACTCTAAGTTTTTCAAGATACAAAACTTCAAAACCAAGACCAAATCCAAAACCCATGTTTCAGGTTTCTGGAAGTTCTGATTTTTCAGAACTGACAGAATCCGGTCGACCGTCCCGGTCGACCGGCGCGACAATTCTGTGCATGTTGTGTCAGTCGACCGCCTCGGTCGACCGAGCACTGTGCAGTGCTCTCGGGTTGTTTGGGTCGACGGGACGGTCGACCGTAGATCCCCAACGGTCTGATTTTTAAACGTTGGCGGTCGACCGTCCCGGTCGACCGACTGCTGTCAGATTTTCTGACAGACTCCAACAGCTCTATTTTCTGACAGATTTTCTTTGGGATTTGATCCCAACGAATCTCTGGAGCTGTTTTTGACCCCTATAAATAGGAGGTCACTTCAACATGATAACACAACAATTAAGATCATTTTTACAAGAGATTTTCAAAAGATTTACAAGTTTTCAAAAGGCTTTCATTTAGAAAAGATTTTTCTCCAAAGCCCTAAATTTCTAGACACCCATTTGAAGTCTTTACCTCTACTTCTCTCTAGCTTTTGCACTACACAATCCCATAATTCTTCATCTACATTTTGGTTCTAGGATTGTGCAAGTGAGTGATTTTTGATCAAGTGATCATCTTCTTATTGAGTGAAGTTGTAGAGGCATCGGCCTCAAGGCGAGCTAGTGTGCTCCGGGTGGTGTTGCGGCATCACGAGAGATAGGACAAGTGTGTCCTTGTATTGGTGGTCCAGTGGGATCTTCAATAGTGGAAATCCTTCAAGTGTGAAGGCGGGGACGTAGAGCGTGGCTCGAACCTCGGAAACATATCTGCGTGTTTGCGTTTGCTCAAATCTCTCTAAACTCAACTCCTTTATTTTCTTGCACTATAAATTGCTTTATTTATTGCAAGTCTTTTATTTGAGCTAATTGTGTTAGTTAATTTTTAAATTCCGCATTTGTGCCATTTACATATAGCCATCACCTATTCACCCCCCCTCTAGGTGATTTCAGTATTTGTACTTTATTGCTCATTTGCACTCATTACATGTATTTGTACAATCTTGTTTTAATAATTCTTGCATTTTTACTTGTTTTTCCTATTTTTGTACATGTTTTTATGTTAGCTTCATGTATATAATATTTTTTCCAAAACTATTAGATCTATATGTCTATCCTAGAGTCACTTGCCTTCATACAATATTTCTTTATGGACTCGTTTATGTTTAAGATATGTATGTATACTTTTAGTTTCGACAAAACATACATATACCTTGAAGCTTTTTTATTTTTTGATGAAAAATGAATTTTCTATAATTTTCATGTTTATAAAAGAATTTTCACTTGAGCTTAATCGCATTATCTCCATGATTTTGTTGATTACATAATTTTTATATACTTTATATTTTGACTCATGATGTTAGATTCATGAGAACTATATGTGCTTTATCGTTTATTGAGTGTCGATAATCATGTGATTGTCATATTTTCATAGGATAAATATTTGTTTTATTCCTTGCTTGAAGGATTTAATAATAGTTTTCAAATTATCTTTAAACTTTTCTTTATTCTTCAATTGGTAGAGTTTCAAATATGTTAAAATATTTTCAAATCCTGTTTTTAAAAATCTCTACCTTCAAAGGACGGTTGGATGCCCGACCATGCCTTGTATACCCTTATTGAAATTTTTTTTAAACATGTGCATGAAAGGGAGGTAGCTATGAGTTATACATGATTTTAATGATAATTCATTTTTTTATACTCATGGTTTCTATATATGTATGGATCATATCTAAATTGATATTATATTGCTCTGATCATACATACATATATGTGTTTTTCATTGTGCTTTTTTACATTGACATACATGTTTAAAAGCACAAATTATTTTATACTAAGCTTAGCTTGATTTAGTTCTTAATGATAATTGGTATTTTTACAAGCCTAAACATTAGTTTTATAAATATTTCATAAAGGGGAAGAAAAATTATTGTTTTATTTTTCAAGTGTTTTATTTTTCAATTAGCATCTTACTCCCACTCTTTATGATAAAATATTTTTATTTTGGTATATGCTAATATTTTTAATATTGATATTATTCTCAATCTGATATCTATATTGCAAAATAGTTTTAGTATTTATCTAAAAATTTAGTTTCTACTTTCAATTGGTATCATGTCTGTTTGTTAGTACTGATTAGTAAAAAGATTGTTTCATTTCAATTGGTAAAATGATATTTCACTTTCAATTGGTTTCTTTCAATTGATTGTTTTATTGGTATCAAAATTTTGTTTTAAAATATGTTTATTAGTATTATTTATTTTTTTCACCCTTTTGTTGATGACTGACAAAAAGGGGAAGAAGAATTTGTATTTATATATGTATGGCTATTTATGTTCTTGCATATATATATATATATATATATATATATTATATATATATATATATATATATATATATAATATATATATATATATATAATATATATATATATATATATAGGGAGCTGATCCTCTAAGAACGGTTCTCACGGATTTCTGTGAGAACTTTCACGTGGGTCGTCGGATCTGATAGATCAAATCAAATAAAATTAGATCTCTATCAGATCCGACGGCTCACGTGAAAGTTCTCACATGAATTTGTGAGAACCGTTCTTAGGGGATCAACTCACTATATATATATATATATATATATATATATATATATATATATATATATATATATATATATATATATATATTGTTTATGGTATCTTGAGCCTACATTGAATATCTATTTGTTTATTTCATTTTGCATAAGTTAAGGCGGAGCTCTAATGAAGCCTATCCTTAATGAATGCATATATAACCTCATAAACTTTGTCATCATAAAAAAGGGAGAGATTGTTGGCCCAAAGGCCCTTCACCTTAGTTTTGATGATGACTAACCTATGAAGTTAAGTTTGCTAATGATCTTGTGTTTAATAAGTTTCAGATATTGATCAAGATCTTAGTAGGTATTTAGCTTTAACAAAGGATTCAAAGCCAGTTTTGGAGCTAACACATGTAGATTCAAGAGCTCGCGCGTCAAGATCGCCTCTAGTAGTCGGAAGGAGTCAAGCTCTATAAATTGAGTTTAAATCGAGTCGTCTTGAAGATGAAGATCGATGAGAAGACTTCGATTTGTTTTATTTAGTTTAGTTTAGATCTTGTGCAAGGATAGTTTAGTCTTGATATGCTCAAGTATTCACAAACACACACATTAGTGTTGGCCCAATGGCCTTCCACTCTAGTTTTGATGATGATCAACACTCATGTAGTTATGTTTACTAATATTCTTGTGTTTCTAAGTTTCAGATCATTAACAGGATATTAGTTGGTGATTAGCTTCAACAAGATGTTTAGAAGCTTATCATGATGATTCCGGTGCCAAAGCTTAAAGATCATACCTTTGCACTTGGAGAATCACGGAGTTTGGAGCAAGTCTACTTGAAGATGAAGATCATCAAGAAGACTTAGGTATCTAGTTTAGATTATGAGTTTTAGATCCATGTGTAAAGCTTAGTTTAGTTGATATGCTCAAGTGCACAAAAACACACGTTTTATGATTTGATATTTGGTTTTTATGAATAGTTGATCAAAACAAGTTTACATGTTTTATATGTATAGTAGATGTATTCTAATTATACATACATGGTTTAACTTGCTAAACAAACTTATTTTGATATCCCTATTCATGTTTTGGAAAAATCAAGTTTGATAAAAATACAAGTTTTGTTTTTGATAAAATTTGCAAGACACAAAAAATGAATTGATATGTTGATATATTGTCTTGAAATTTTTATCACAGGTTTATGTTTCAATATAAAATGACAAAACAATTTTTATGGAATTTTCAGAAAAGATAAAAGATTTTTATAAAATATTTTTTCCAAAAATTCTGACCTTGATTTGTGCTGACAGGCTGGTCGGTCGACCGTGTCGGTCGACCGCACCAAGGGGCCGGTCGACCGACCCGGTCGACCGACGTGCACAGACGTGCACGTCTGTTAGGCACAGATCCGGTCGACCGGGTCGGTCGACCGATGTGAGAGTTCTGCTCTCTGGAAGTTTTCGGTCGACCGGGCCGGTCGACGGTAGTGCCCAACGGTCACTTTTCTGACCGTTGGCGGTCGACCGGGCCGGTCGACCGGTGGCTGTCAGAACTGCCACATCAGCCTAACGGCTAGTTTTCTGTTTTGGCCTATATAAACCCCATTCCTTTGGGATTTTGGCTAAGGTTTTTAAGAGGAAAAATTCTGGTTTTCAGTAGAGTTTAAAAGAGTTTTAAAAAGAGTTTTTGTGCTTTAAACTTCTAATCTTTATTGTTTGGGTTTTTGGAAAAATCAAAGAAATAGGAATTTGGGATATTTGTATTGGTTTTCATTCTCCATCTTTTATAAGAATTTCCCAAGTGTTTTCTTTGTTGCTTGTTTTCCAAAAACACCTAGTTTCCACACTTGAGCTATCTTCTATCCTAAACTATTAGGATCTTTGTTTTGTGGAAAAGTAAAAGAGAAAAGAAAAGAGAAGAAAAGAGAAATGTTTGAGGTTGTTGTTGTAAACCTCTTGAGTTGTAACCACCCTTTTATTTGTGAATCCCTCTTCGGTAGAGGTGATCGGGTGATTGGTTTGTGAGCCTCTTAGGTAGAGGTATTTGTGGTAGTTGGCTACGGGCCGTATCCCTCTTCGGTAGAGGTGGATTGTGGTTGTATAGCCTCGGTGGCTTTCTAAGGTTGAGAGAGGAGTTTGGTACTCCTATAGTGGATTGGGAAATCCTACACGGTGGTGTAGGCGGGGATGTAGAGCTAGGGGCTCGAACCTCGAAACACATCTTGGTCTTTGCGTTTGATCCAATTCTCTCAACTCTACTCTTTTTACATTTGTGCAAGCATCATCCATTCATATCATCATATATACTTGCTTGTGTTTTGAGCATTGTTTCATATTGCCATGCATATATTTCTATTGCAATTCATCTATACTTGCTTGGCTTAATTGTGTGCATTGTATTGCTATATCCTTGATTGCTTGGATTGCTTGTGTGTGTGTTTCATCATAGCATTTCATTCTTTACTTGTTCGATCATATCTCATACAACACGGTTGCATTGCGCACCTCTAACCCATTCAAGGGGAATTGGGAGGAAGGAGTTCAGAACCTCGAAAGGGGTATTCGGTTCTTAGTCGTGTTTTGAGAGATCGTTGCATCACTCATATTCACTTAAGTTTAAAAAGATCATTAGATTAGCATTTACACCTATTCACCCCCCCTCTAGGTGTATTTCAATTAGTTCAAAAGTTTATTGGTTTTGTTTAACTGTTTTGGTTTTCAAGATCATATCTTTAGTTTTCATGAATAGATAGAATCAAAACAATTTTGACATGCTTTTTATATATGTTGGATTTTATCCATATACATTATTGTTTAAAAACTTATTTTGATGTATATCTAGTCAAGTGTTTAAGTTTTGTTTTTATCGAAAAATAGTTTGAGATTTAATGTCAAAAATATAAATATATCTTTTACATGTGTATTGGATTCTATCCATACACAATATGTTTCAAAAGTATTTAAATATTTTGTTTTTGTATTTAAACAAGTTTTGAAGAAAACATATTTTCATTTCAAAATTGAGTTTTCAGAAAATACGATTTTTAGTATAAAGCTTAATTTTCAAGCCTAAAAAATGTTCAAATAGTTTGTAATATGTGTTGATTTTTAGTCACACATATTTGTACTTCAAATATTTACATGAACTTATTTTTGTGAATTTTATGTGATTTTATGAGATTTTATAGGTATTTAAAAGCTAACATTTCAAACCTATAACCCTGGTTTTTAGGCTGCTAACGGTCGACCGAACGGTCGACCGACCGATCAGCCGACGTGCACAAAAGTGCACAGGCTTTAGCGGTCGACCGAGCGATCGACCGATCCAGAGAGTCTGCTCTCTGGAATCTGGCCCCGGTTGACCGACCCAGAGAGAGCTATCTGGTTTTGGCCTCGGTGTCGACCGACAGTGAGAAAAATCTCACTGTGCCTTGGGGCGGCTGACCGACAACGCTAACAGTCAGAAATCTAACTGTTGGTGGTTGACCGAGCAGTCTGATTGACAGGTCATTTTTGACCTATTCTGACCCCAACGCCTATATTTTCAGGCCTTACAAATATGGGTTCTTTGAGGCCAGTTTTCACCAAGATTTTTAAATGCAACTTTTCTCATCTTCTCAAGTGTTTTTTAGCAAGTTTTTAAACAAGTTTTAGAGCTTCAAAATTCTATCTTTATTTCTTTTCAACATTTTAGAAAAATTAAAGAAAATTAAGTCTTTGGGAATCCTAGTTTTGTTCTTCATTTCTCTATCAACTCAAGAGTTTTTCCCAAGTATTTTATTTGTATTTTCTTTTCAAAAGCTTTGTACACTCACATACTTGAGCTCTTATTGCTTATCTATCCTCTAGGATCTTATTTGAGAGAGGTTATTATTTGTGATCTTTTAAGATCACCAAGAGAGAGTTTGTGATCATTGGATCACTAAGTTTTATTTCTTCTTTGTTTTATGTTCCCTCTTGTGTCGAGGTGATTGTATTTGAGAGAGGAGTTTTGTACTCCAGTGTTGACTTATAATTCCTCAGTGGAGGTCCCTGTATGGAAGATCCTATAATGGATAGTTGAAATCCTTCTGTGTGAAGGCGGGGACGTAGAGCAGTGGCTCAAAACTCAAAACATATCCCTGTGTTTGTGGTTGATCTTCTATTTTTCAACTTTATCTCTCTTATATCTTGTATTGTTATTAATTGCTCATATCATATACATGCTTGGTATTATTTGTGTGCTCACACTTGTGTTCAACCATTAGAGCTTTTAAAGCACCTCAACTCTTAGTCTAGAGGGAATCTAGAGGAGTAGTTTCAGAGCTCTTCATGGAAAATTTGGGCTCACTCTTGATTACACATAGTGTATTAGCAATTAGTGTTTAAATTCCGCATCATTTGGTATTAGATTAGCACTACATCTATTCACCCCCTTTAGGTACCTTCTGAAAAAGTAAGAGGAAAGCAAGATGATTTTAGGTTGAGAATTCATAGCTGTCAATTAAAAGTTTCTCTCTCTTCTCTGGCTCCCTCTCCAAAAGTTCTCTCTCTTTATAGCTCCTCAGGCTATTTATAGAGAGACATAGGGGTATTTTTACCCCCTAAAATTCCTCCATAATGGGATTAACTCTTACATTATGTGGGGAGTTAATTGACCCAGTAATGGGAATTAGTTATAACAGAAATACGAGTCTCACGCTGGATGCGGACCTCGCGTTTGTATAGACGCAGGGCTTAAACCCGTGTCTCTGTCAGAACACGGAGTTGCTCAGACCCGCATTTGAGGAGGAGGGCAGAGTTGCTCAGACCTACGCTTGAAATAGGACGCGGAGTTGCTTAGACCCACGTTTGAAGTAAGATGCGAGGTTCCTCAGACCCACGATTGAAGTGGAGCGCAGAGTTGCTCAGATATGCGCTTGAAATAAGACGCGGAGTTGCTCAGACCTACATTTGAAGTGAGACGCAGGGTTCCTCAGACCCACATCTGAAGTCTGCGTTTCTTCTTAGATGTGAGGTCCGCATTTTAATTGAAATGCGACCTTCACGTTGGAAGGTTCACGTCTGATGACTTGTCTTTAATAATTTTTAGACAGTCTGCATTTATAGGCTAAATGGAAGAGGGGAGAGTGTGAGAAGATAGAGGAAGTAAATGTTCCCTAACCCTCTAACAAAGCTACTTACAGTACTACAACATCAAGATCTTCCCGCCGCTAAGTTCGAGAATGCATCCTCTGCACCTCCATGAACCCAGCTACGGCCTCTTGCAAATCCACCACATAAAGGTGAATAGAGGGATGCTAGCCAGGGCTATCCACAACGGCGTGTTAATCATACACAGATTTTGCATTCTTTTTATTACACTCCTAAATTTATCGTGTAATAATCTCCTAATTTTCTTATCTTAAATATCTATTTTGCATAAGATAATCATGAAGAGAAAGAGGATTAAACCAAATAAATACCAGTTAAAATTAGATTTAACTGGATCTATTTGGTTAGCTGAGGATGATCCCGGATCTAATTAGTTAAAAATCAGATTTTGGTGAAACGATTTGATTAATTTAAAGATCTATAAGGATATCACTACATCCAGAATAAATCAAGGATTGGGGCAAATGTTCAGCTGAAGATCAGAGTAAATCAGAAAGATAACACCAAATAGAAACTGATAAAATTCAGTTTTCTATAAATTCATTTTGGTTAGCTAAAGATCAACCGAGGATAACGTCAAATACATAGTCCAAATTTAAAATCCAAAGGGATAAATGGATAGAGTGAAGATCAATGGATGAAGCGAAGCAATTTTGACTCAGATTCTGACTGGATACATTTTAGTATTTGAATCAAAACTTTCGACCGAAACTCAAATCTGATGATTCAAGATGATCTAGAAAGAAGAATTAAAGGGTTACAACTCTTAAGTTGATCACTATTTCTAATTTTATCATTTGATAAGTTATATTCAGCAATTAATACGCTAACAAGCTGCAGATTAAAATTGAATATCCACATCAAATCAAGTTTGAAGATAAGTGAAGGATTCAAATTCAGAAATAGCTAGCTCTCCCTATCTTTTAACTCGTTTCCTTATCCATTTTTATGCTATAAATACTCTACACATCAGAGATAGAGGGACGATTAAGCAGAGATAAATTCTTAGGCTAGTTTTTATTCTAATTTATTATAAGTTTTTATTTTTCTTTTCACGTAATTTTAAGTTTTCATTTATGTAATTCAGAGGAGATCAGAGTTTCATAGGGGAATAAGAGTGAAGCTTGTGCTGAGAGTGACACCGGTGCAAGTTGTTCTTCTCTTCTTTTATTGTTATCTCATTGAATCTAAAGTTACATTTTTATGTTTTCTTCTTTTTTTTGTTCTTCTTCTTCTTTTCTACTTATATCTTTTGGTACCAAGTGAAATCCACGTGATTCTTATAGCATTGAAAGAGCCTTGCTTATGCCATTGCCACCGATAGCTCATGATGATGGATTTTAGTTTCAGTCTGCATTATTTCATACTTGTATCGTCTTGATGATGTAATGTAGAAGAGACGGGAATCAACTCTTATGGGCTATGCGTTGATTGCCTCCACTTTAAGGTAACATCATGCACAAATTCAAGGTAAGTATTTGGCGAAAGGAGTAAGTATTTCCTTTTTAGGTTTTCTTTCTTTTCTTTTAATCTTTAGTTTAGATCACCTCCATTACCAAATCTCTACTATTTTTTCACTTTTTTTGTACAAAATCACCATCTCCTTCTATCTACCACTTTCACAGTTTAACATAAATTATTTTCTTTTTCTTTTAGAAGCTAAGAGAAGAGCTTTAACCATTTTTTGTAACTTAAAAGAGAATTTAATAAAAGCTTCTATCACTAATCCCTCCTTATGGATCCGACCCGCATAGCCGCTTGCTATAGCGGTAGAATTGAGAACATGCATTTCTATTTTATATTTCTGAAGTTTTGTATTTTTATGTGCAGGTTAAACCTCAATCAAATTTTGGCGTCGTTGCCGGGGAGGGACAGTAAGTAACTCTTTTTTGTTTACTTTATTGATTAGTTTTCTTCTTTGTTCTAGGTGTACAGGTTTAACAACAAGTCAATTTTTTGTTGTAATGGACATATCAATGGCCCTGGACTCTGCTCAAGAAAGCAGAGTCCAGTAGGCTTCAGATTTGCTGCATTCCCGTGGCAATCTGAGTGAACTACTAATCTTTTTTTTGCAGGTTGGCTGAATTGCAAAGTTAAATATCTGTAGCTATTTATTTTCATATTTGACTCACTGTACATATATTTTTAGTTCAACAGTAAAAGGTTGATTGTAAATGCTAAAAATGGTTTAGACTTTGCATTTAGGCACGTGTCTATTTTGTTACATTTTTTATTTATTCTTGAAGAGTGCTAGAGCCAAGGTATGAGTGCATAGTATTTAATATAAGGTTCATTCTTGTATGAAATATTGCTTGAGTGTTACTTTTTAATATACTTGTACACTACACTAAACTGAATTAATGATTTGTCCTATAAACAAGATAAGGTGGGGATGTTATTGCCCTCCCTCAGCCCACAAACAATCTCCTCACTCACTAAATCAAGCCTAACTAAAACTGAGTAGATGTTGGCCTTAGGGACATCTCGAACTCAAATAGGAGACTGATCTAAGGGGGAAGTTGTTAGAAATTGACTCTTGCAAATTGGTGTCTAAGGTTGGGGATTGAGGGGTGAAACCCCGAAAATTGGTGGCTTGGATAATTAGGCCCGTTGCTTAGGCACGGATACCTTCCACTGATCTTGCTCCTACCTGACCGATTAACTTGTGGTCAGATTCTGCAATATGCCCCCCATGGACAGTCTAACCAGTTAGGAGTCGTCTAGGTCTAATATCTACCCTAACTTAGGTTAGATTTTTTTTTCTTTTTATTTGTTTATTTGTTTATTTTTCTTTATTTGTTTTTGATATTTCTTGTGTGATATGGATTATAACAATAATTTTTTCAATTTTAAGGGTAATCAATATTACACCCCGACCACTTTTTTGGATATTACCAACCCGACATATCATAACTTCAACCAACTTAGTGTGCCAGATTGGTCTTATCTGAATCAATACATGCCCCAGTTTCAATACTATGAATATGACTGGAATAATCATCACACTACTCTTCACAGAGCTAATGGGGATACAACTCCCTCAAGTCATATTGTCAACCACTTTACCAACACCCAGTTTCATATACTCCTCCTGAGCAACCATTAGAAGAATCAATTGGCTGGGAAAAGAGGATGGAAGCCTTAGAAGAGCTTGAGCGACGAATTCAAATTCTAGAAGACTAAAAATCCCGTCAAAATTTTCAAATCATAGATCCTTACTCTATTTTTCACGAAATTTTTGCCGACTTAAAAAAGAGTACGGAAGCCATGATTCAATTCAAAAGTGATCCTTTAAATATGATAAAAGCAAGACTAGATAATTGGAAAACATGCGTAGGAATAAGGAAACTCTCCCTACCCAATATTTCACTATTCCTGACACTTCTAACCATATTGATGAAAATTAAGAATCATGGTACCTTGAAGACTTAGACCAAGATTCAATTTCACTACAAAACCTTGAACTTGACCAATATCAACCCATTGATGAATTGACAAGTTTTTATTTTAATGAGATTGAACTTGATTATGAGTGTGAACCCGATCCCCAACCTTGCGATTCAGTTCTCATCTTTGAATCTATGTTGACTCCGGTATTCTTACCCAATTTGGACTAATTTTTTGAGCTAACATTTATTCTCGTACCTATAGATCTAGAAATTGAATCACCATTTTTGGATAGTCACATTCTATTGATGGGAAAAGAATGTGAATTTTAATTCTTGGATTTGGACTCAACTCTTGAACCAACATTGACTCTCGAACCCAAAGTTGATTTTTTCAAGTTAGCATTAGTTTCCAAACTATCATTCTTGAGCCCAAGTCACAATTCCACCAAGTCACATTCTTTTGTTGGACATAGGTATAGATCATGATGACTCCGTGATGATTTTAAGACTGGTCATGTAAAGGGAATAAGTTTCATGATAGGATCTTTCATGATCCTATTCATATTGGGAACTGTAAATATGTAAATAGAAAAGAGGCCAATAAAGGTGAGTTCTGTGAACCACCAAATTATCTTGATTGGGTAGTAACGCTTGACCCAATCCGACCACCACCGGAACCACCACCTTAAGGTAATATTTTTCTTCCCTTTCTTCTTTTTCATACATCTATGCATTCATTCATACATTGACGACAATGCATGAGATAGGTGTGGGGGAGGGCTCTAACATAACATATGTTTTCTTTTTATTTAAAATAAAAAAATTAACATTTTTCTTTCTTTAAAAAAACTTTTTGAAAAGAGAGCAATATTATAACATATTTTTTGTAAGAAATTAAGTTAATTTTAAGGAATAGGAGAATCATAATTGGGATTTATTACACTTGGTAAAAATAAGATTATTTGTTTGATTTTTAGGGTTAGGAAGAAATTTTGAAAAAGTAATTTAGTCTTAATTTTATCTTGATGAAATATGCGTGCTTTATATACTTACACACTTAGGGTTCAATAAACAAAAATTCTTATTCCTTATTAAAAAAAAGAAAAATATATAATAAATCAAAAATTCTTTGATTAAGCTGGGTATTTGTGCCTCATAAAGCATAAGTATTCACGCCTAAAATCAGTTCATATAATTAAATCCTTAATTCTGTAGCCTTGTTTGCTCGAGTCCTTAATTCCTTGGGGTGTTTTCTTACCCGGTGCCCTAAGACCGCTTGGTTTGGGAGTCATCGATTAAAGGCTTTTTTTACATGGGCAGATTAGATAGCCTAATAGAACTAAGGAATAATATCACCAAAAATTAAAAAATAAAAGAAAAAAATAATAAGGCATAAGAGTTAGAGTTAAAGAACCCCAAGTTAAAATTTCATGATCATAAAGGTGCATATAACTTAGGATAAAATAATAGACTAGATGAGAAATACAGTTTGACTCCTTGCATTGCTTGATAAAAAAATTTTATATAAAGACTAAGCTTAAGGATGAAAGTTCAGTTTTCCTATAACTTATAGATTACTTAATTCTTAAAATAATACTTCAAATATTTTTTTGTTTCAAAATGTGTGTTCAAAATACTAACACTATGCTTCTCTTTCTTCATGAATTTTGTGTGTGTAATCCACTGAAAACCCTCACGAGACAAAACTCGTCCTCTAAGGGGAAGCTAGAGGCTTAACAGCTTGTTGCACTTGCTCAGTGCAATCCCATAACCTGCGAAAGTGGTCTAATAATCATTGGTTTAGTTTTGTTATTTTTCTCGAGGATGAGCAAAAGATAGGTGTGGGGGTGTGATCATATACATATTTTGCATTATTTTCATTACATTCCTACATTTATCGTGTAATAAAATGCTAATTTTCTTGTCTTAAATGTCCATTTTGCAGAAGATAATCATGAAGAGAAAGAGGATTAAACCAAATAAATACCAGTTAACTGGATCTATCTGGTTAGCTGAGGATGATCCCAGATCTAGTTAGTTAAAAATCAGATTTTGGTGAATCAATTTGATTAATTTAAAGATCTATAAGGATATCACTACATCCAGAACAAATCAATGATTGGGGAAATGTTCAGCTGAAGATCAGAGTAAATCAGAAAGATAATACTAAATGAAAACCGATAAAATTCGAATTTCTATAAATCTATTTTTGGTTAGATAAAGATCAACCGAGGATAACGTCAAATACAGATTCCAAATTCAAAATCCAAAAGGGATAAATGGATAAAGAGAAGATCAACGGATGAGATGAAGTAATTTTGACTTGAATTCTGACTGGATGTATTTTAGTATTAGAATTATAACGTTTGCTCCTGAAACTCAAATATGATGCTTCTAGATGATTCAGAAAGAAGACTCAAAGGGCTAAAACTCTTAAGTTGATTACTATTTCTAATTCTGTTATTTGATAAGTTATATTCAGCAATCAACACGCCAACAAACTGCAGATTAGAATTGAATATCCACATCAAATCAAGTTTGAAAATAAGGGGAGGATTCAAATTCAGAAATAGCCAGCTCTCCCTATCTTTTAACTCATTTTCTTATCCATTTTTTTGCTATAAATACTCCACACATCAGAGGCAGAGGGACGATTAAGCACAGATATATTCTTAGGCCAGTTTTTATTCTAGTTTAGTGTAGGTTTTTATTTTTCTTTTCATGTAATTTTAAGTTTTCATTTATGTAATTCAGAGGAAATCAGAGTTTCATAGGAGAATGAGAGTGAAGCTTGTGCTGAGAATGACACTGGTATAAGTTGTTCTTCTCTTCTTTTATTGATAACACATTGTATCTAAAGTTATATTTTTTATATTCTTCTTTGTTTTTGTCTTCTTCTTCTTTTCTACTTCTCTTCTTTTGGTATCAAGTGCAATCCATATGAGTCTTATAGAATTGAAAGAGCCTTGCTTTTGCGAGTGCCACCTTAGCTCATGACGATGGATTTTAGTCTCAGTCTATATCATTTTGTATCGTCTTGATGATGTAATATGGAAGAGACGGGAATCAACTCTTATGGGCTATACGCTGATTGATTACACTTCAAGGTAACATCGTTGTCACAGATTCAAGGTAAGTATTTGGCCAAAGGAGGTAAGTATTTTTTTAGGTTTTCTTTCTTTTCTTTTAGTCTTTAGTTTAGATCACCTCTATCATCAAATCTCTACTATTTTTCACTTTTTTTTGTACAAAATCACCATCTCCTTCTATCTACCACTTTCACAATTTAACATAACTTATTTCCTTTTTCTTTTCAAGAACTAAGAGAAGAGCTTTAACCATTTTTTGTAACTTAAAGAGAACTTAATAAAAGGTTCCATCGCTGGTCCCTCCTTGTGAATCACGACCCATATAGCCACTTGCTGTACTGGTAGAATTGAGAAATTGCACTTCTATTTTGTATTTCTGAAATTTTATATTTTTATATGCAGGTTAAACCTCAATCACGTGTTAAGGCAATAACGGCTCACTCGGTGGTGGATGGATCATTGAGAGATAGAGATAAAACAATAGTCCTCGCCATTGCCCTCATATAAGTAATGTCAGGGAACATGACAATGAACTCTGACGGGGAGATGCGTTGAGGAGTCCATCCCCCGAAGATCTGCCAGAGATTAGCTAGCCAATCTGCCACCTCAGAGGAAGATGGCCAACCTTCCACCACAAGGAAAACAACCCGACGATGGAGAAAAGCATAGCTGTTGATCATAGTTAGCAAGGGTGGTAGGATCACAACATGAATGGCCAGCTGAACAGAAGGAAAGTCATTCTTGAATCTTTGGGTAAA
>JAVJIF010006329.1:160000-168924 GCA_038442645.1 Agave tequilana
TTTAAAAGATTTTGATTGTATAGTTGGATAATTCTGTGATTATCCACAAATTTGTAATTCTTCTATGCACAAATGACCTTGCAATATCTAATGCTGCTTGTCCCAAATCGGCACATTTATCTGTAATGTGAACACCAATAGTTAGACTCAAATCCAGTAGCCAATATTTCAAGGAACTTGATCTAAATTTACTTTTCAAAGGATGCAAGTCAATATCTTTGGAAGTATTAAACTTTATCTTTCTCCATTTATTCCAATGGCTGAGTTAAACATATAGGTGACACACTGCGCAATATAACTCCGTTGTAGGAGAGGTAGATGATTTTTAGCATATATAGACAAATTTGCCCTTGCTGTTCTTTTACCTATTGATTTTTTGCCAATTATTGAGCTGGGGGTAGATGATGCGTACCTCGCCGGAAGCGTCACCGGAATTCGCCCAGGTCGCCGATCAGCCACCGTCTTGACCTGAGAAATTGGAAGAAGAAGAAGAAGAAGAACTGGCAGCGCCAAAAAATAGAAGAAGTGGAAAAAAAGGATTTTATTCTTCAAGAATTTGAGCTCAGACGAGCTCTCCTTCTTGCAGGAGCTCAGTCCCTGATTAGGGCTAAAAACAATTGATCGATCCCAAAACAGAAAAGACTTGGCCCTTTTAAATCCTCTCTCGGTCTGGTCTCAGGTTTGGGCCGGGTCCAAAGGGTTTGGATTACATAATTGACCCAAACCCGGCCCATTACAATTTAATCAGAGAAGAATGAGAGAGCTCAGAATTCTCATCACAGCTCTCTCTGAATCCAAATTCCCCACCCATTACAAATCAGGAAGAAGAAGAAGTTGGCTCAGATCCTCATCACAGCCATTACAGATAAAGTCAAGGAGAAGGAGGGAGCTCAGATATCATCATAGCTCCTCCTTGACCCAATTCCAGTCCATTGCGGATCACAAAGAAGAAGGAGGGACGATTTGACAAACCTGGGAGCTCTGAAGAACAGGAAAACTCACCAAGAAACAACAGGAACTCAACAGGGAGCTCAGAACAGGGTCATCATCGCTCTGGAGGACAGGGAAACCCATCAGGAAGCTCTGGAAGACAAGGGAATCTCATCAGACTGTATCAAAGCTGGCCCCTTAAAATCGACCTTGTCCTCAAGGTCAAATCTGTGGCTCCTTAATGAACCATTTCTTCATAAAACTCAAACATAAACCCCTTAACATGATCTCCATCACACCACCAAGATCAAAGAGTAACATAATCTTCTCTACCTTGCTCATAGCCTCCCCCACAACCAGGACATTAACAGTTTTGTCAATACCCTTTTAATGTTAACAGGATTTGCAAACTGGAGATACTTTCCTGAGCACTCTCCAATTGCAATAGAAATGTTTTTAACAACACCTATGGAAACAAAGCAAACTTGAATTTCCTTAAAATTCAACAGATCCTTATATAGGGACCGGTAAGAAGCAGGCATGCTCTTAGTAAAATTCCCACACATGACCTTGGTTGGTCTTTTCTTTTCGATCTCACTGCCCCCATCATGCCAGAACATGGATTTCTTCTCAAGTTTTTTTTATCAGAACTCCTATCACACTGGATCGATAGGTGAAAAAACTTGACATGGAAGCTTACAATGTTCCCTGAAAGTGCCTCAGAAGATTTAGATGTGGCAACCTCTCTCTTGTTATAGAAATATCTTTTCTGTTTTGAGGTCCAGCCTGCAAGAATGGCATACTCACTGATACATCTCCTTTGTGAAATTCCATGCCCAAGACCATCCGGTCAAAAATCATTACATTCTTTGTAACAGTTGAAGGTCTGATGAACTTTTCACCCGCGCCAAATATCACCAGAGCTGAACACAAAGCCTTCATTATTTCAGCAATCTTCTCCTCACTCCAGGCTTCTCTTGCCCAATGGCCTGCAATCAGAACACGTGCACCATCCAAAATATGCAACTGTCCCAATGCAGCACTCATCCTATTCCCTTCTTCTCGATGAGCTACCTCGCTATTATACAAGGGTATCCTGAATTTGACATCAACAGCTAATACCAAATTCATGCTACATTTGTCATCAGCAACCATCTCTACAAAAATAACTCCAACTTGTTCTTTAGCTTCCCTATCATTGCTCATTTCAGATCCACCAGGGTCAAAGGCAAAAACATTCTTTTCCATTTTGAACATAGCCTCCATTGAAATTAATCTCAGTTCGTCAACTGCTGCAATATCAGAAATATTGCCCACAGCCCCAACTACAACAGATGCATCATCAGTAGCAAAAACACCAACTGCAACATAGACCTCTTCAAGTAACAATCCATCCTTCTCAACATCACTACCTTTTTCAATAGCATGAGTATTCATAGCTTTTTCTGAATACTTAGAAGCAATTTCTTGAAGATTAGCAGTAATTTCTTGGAACTTAACAGCAAGAGTATGACCTTGTCCTTTTTTCTGTTGAACACTCAATCGAACACCTTCCCCAATTCCTACTTCTCCCACATCCTTATCGCAGCGAGGCTCTTCGTCAGCATTGACGTCTTCATCAGACTCGTACTCAACCCCTGCAGGCATTGCATCAAACAATTCATACTCATCTCTTACAAATACAAAATCTACTCCTCCAACATCACTCCAACCGCCTTGGCTGACAATTCTGAACTTGAGGGGGTTCTTCTCGGCTTCTTCATCATCTAACATCAGTTTGCGCTTCAACTGGTGAGATTGGATGTAGTTGAGTACCATGGAATCCTTCTTCTGATGGATCTGTCTACCACCCTTTCTCCACTCAACCGATCGACTTTCCACTCCCAGCCAACTGTCATCTCGAGATTGACATCCAAATTCTAGAAATCGAGCACTATGAAACCCATTGGAGTCAACTAACCGTCTTGATGTGCCGCACAGATCTGGACGAGGCACTTGTGTGCGAGAGTTTTGAAGTCGAACAGGAACATTGCTGTAGCCCTTCCTTGAATTTTTTGAATGCATTTGTGTTGGATTAGATATTGATACCTGAGAGTTCTTCCAAACAGCTGGTGTGCGACTCGGAGAGCTTGGTGGTGCACACTCATCGGCGATCATCCATTCACTCCTCGTCGGCGTATGGTTGCCACGACATAATTTCTCAAGCAAATCCATCAACTCTCTATGGTGATGATCCATCTTTTCTTCAAAGGAATCAAAGCGCAGATCAATTGCCTCTCCAAGACTGTCGTCGTAAACAGTCGATCTTCTTGAATCAGCCTGTCGCTTGAAATCACATTCGATCGGACTTCGAGTTCCAAGATTTGATCTCCGGCCTGAATCCAACTCCAAAATTGTTGCTGTTGCCGGAATCCCATTGATCAGACCACCACCTGCTCCGATTGCTAGATCCGAGAGTAGATCGCCATGGATTGAGATCACCTCCAGGAAAGTCGTTGCGAGGTGCAGCGATGCTGAGCTCTGATACCATTGATGCGTACCTCGCCGGAAGCGTCACCGGAATTCGCCCAGGTCGCCGATCAGCCC
Organism: Agave tequilana; assembly: GCA_038442645.1. NCBI lineage: Eukaryota > Viridiplantae > Streptophyta > Magnoliopsida > Asparagales > Asparagaceae > Agave > Agave tequilana. Next base: position 163,517 of record JAVJIF010006329.1, read on the forward strand.
CGTCTTGACCTGAGAAATTGGAAGAAGAAGAAGAAGAAGAAGAACTGGCAGCGCCAAAAATAGAAAGAAGTGGGAAAAAAGGATTTTATTCTTCAAGAATTTGAGCTCAGACGAGCTCTCCTTCTTGCAGGAGCTCAGTCCCTGATTAGGGCTAAAAACAATTGATCGATCCCAAAACAGAAAGACTCGGCCCTTTTAAATCCTCTCTCGGGTCTCAGGTTTGGGCCGGGTCCAAAGGTTTGGATTACATAATTGACCCAAACCCGGCCCATTACAATTTAATCAGAGAAGAATGAGAGAGCTCAGAATTCTCATCACAGCGCTCTCTCTGAATCCAAATTCCCCACCCATTACAAATCAGGAAGAAGAAGAAGTTGGCTCAGATCCTCATCACAGCCATTACAGATAAAGTCAAGGAGAAGGAGGGAGCTCAGATATCATCATAGCTCCTCCTTGACCCAATTCCAGTCCATTGCGGATCACAAAGAAGAAGGAGGGACGATTTGACAAACCTGGGAGCTCTGAAGAACAGGAAAACTCACCAAGAAACAACAGGAACTCAACAGGGAGCTCAGAACAGGGTCATCATCGCTCTGGAGGACAGGGAACCCATCAGGAAGCTCTGGAAGACAAGGGAATCTCATCAGACTGTATCAGTAGACTTGGAAAGAAGGGTGTAAAAATTCAGCCTTCACTCTTTGGGGATATTAAAGGAGGATTCCCATATCTATATGCTCTCTCACCCTCTGCATCCCTCTTCTCACTCGCCGCGTCCCTTTCCCCTCGCTGCCTCCCTCTCATTCTCGCTCTGCTCTCCAGTCTCTCTTCCCCTCCGCCCTCTCTCTTGCTCTCAGATCCGTTGTCCACCGTCGATCCGATCTCTCCGCCCCCTCTCCCTTTTCGATCTTTTTCCCCTCCTCTTTCTCTCTCCGATCCGCTCCCCGTTGCCTCTACGATCCCAATATCTCTCCCCCCTCTGCCCTCTCCAGGTAAAAGAACATCCTCAATTGAAGTCCTCTCACACTCAACCATGGCGATTGATACTCCCAAAGACCAAAACCCTAACTCTAGCATCCTAGAAGATGAAGTAGAGCCCAAAGAGAATGGTAATGGTGACGGCAATGGAGGTCAGGACGTCGAAGATGAGCTGAGAATCATCAGCATGTTGGGGTTGTGAAGCTCTCAGTCTTACTCAATTGTATCATCAGCAAATGGGGCAGGAGCAACAATAAGAGCCTCCGACTCTAGTGACCACCGATGATTCTCAGGGGTCAATACAATAATTAAAATGTTTCATTGTTTGTGAGTTTTCTTTCTTTGTGTTTTTCCTCTCTTCTTCCCATGATTTATGTCAACCTCAAAATGCTTCTGGTGATGATTCATTTATTGTTTGCATAGCATACCAGCTGTTTGTAGAAATCCCAGTAGAGCACATTTCAAGATAACAACGCAGTGGAGCATGCCATTGCTAATGCATCACCTCAACATGATCCGCTGTAAGATTCTTAGCTTTTCGCTGCGATTTCTTTCATGCTAATCAAGCTCCAAAATTTCCATTATTAGCACAACATAGGGATAATACTGCAATAATAAAGGTTTCCAGGTACTAATACGCAAAAATAAACCTCTCAGGGAGAAGAAAAATATTTGGTCTTCTTTGCAAAATTTAGGTTCTTGGAGTGTTTTATTTAGCTGGTAAGTTTTTTTTTCCTTTTAGGGGTTTATGAGTCTAGCTTTTGTTGTGACGAAATTGATATGCTCTGATACTAATATTGCATGCATAACTGGAGATATCATACTTACTATGATACCAATAGTAGGGGATACAGAGATCCCCACCGACGACCTCAAGCACGCCATAAGATCGATTACCTCGAGCACACACGATGAGCATTAAAAGATACAAGAAGAAGAACACAAAATTTAATGTGGTTTAGCCCAAACTTGGCCAACATTCACGGGGAGAGAACTTGAGAGAGTTTTATTAATAAACTTGATACAAAGAGATCTAACTTTTCTCTTGATGACACAAGAGTATTCATCTTTGTCTTGAATCTATGCCTAGATTACAAGAGTATATCTTCTCTCTATGCATCTTCACCTTGCTCTCTCTTTCTTGGCTTTTTAAGACCTTCTTGGCTTTTTAGAGCCTTACATTGTTATTCACCATAACTCTTTTCTGCTTTTTCTGCTCCACCTAAATTCTAGGTTACAACCTTTTATTTATCGAATTTTACAATAAAACTCCGATTTGGACTATGATATGATCTTTGCCATTGGATGCTGAAGAATCTTAATCAATCCTATTAGGAGTTGATCTCCTTTATCTAGAAGGATTCTAGACCCTTTAATCTTTAGAAACTAATCTTCAATGTATAGGAATTGAATCCTATTCATACTCCTCCTGAAAAAAAACTGCTTCACCTTGATTTGCTTCTTCTACTTCAAGCCATCGTCTTCTCCAACTCAATTGGGTTTTTCTTAGATCATCATCTCCTCTTGAAAAATAAAGCAAAATCCTAACAATCTCCACCTTGACTTGCTTTTCAAGTCTTTAGCAAAACTACTTGAGATTTTAAATTACTACCTTAATTTTTTTCTGGTTTTAACCATGTCGTGAAGCCTTTAATCCTGACCCCTCTCCCCAGGGTCTTTGGCGGATTCACCATCTCGGGCCTTACTCGAATGCACCCTTTTTTAGTCATCCTGAATGCTTAGACCTGTTGCAATTTTCCTTGAAGCTCCACCTCGAAGTGAGCTCCCTTCAAGCTTTTCATTGAAACTCCTTGACTTACTTTCTTTCCTTAGCTTGCATTGCATCACCACCTCCACCAGTAAATTCTATTTTGTGACGCTTTCCCAGATATGGGGCCCTGCCAGTCTTGAGGCAATCCGCCTCTAAATCTGTCATGGTCTTACTAACTTTACACTAACATGTCAAGTACTTGTCGTGCCATGGTCTTCCACTAATCACTAAGTGATAGTCCACCTTTCATCTATGTTTTAATCTTAAAACTTACCGTCTTCGCATAACTGCCATGGTCTTAGTGGGCTTCCCGCCGCACACTGCCATGGTCTTCCTTCCATCAATCATGGCTGCCATCCATAACTATATTGATGCTTGCCAGATCTATTACCCTGCTATTGATGATCTTCAAACCTAATGATCCATCGATGACTGCAATAATCTCACCGTGTCACGACTAGTCCGTCGTAACTTTGACCGTGATCTCTATCGATTCTTTTAACTGATCTGTACAGAACCTACATCAGACATTGGGATCTCCTCGATTTGCACCCACCATTGCATTCAGAATGTTGGAAAATATAGGGTTCGACACCTTGATCGTCTGAATCCGACTATGATTGCACGATCTACTTCCAATCAATTTTGTTTGTTGATCATCTTCATCACCCTCCGTTATTTTTTCTTTGACTTGCTGCCACAACGAGCCTCCATGGGATGCCTTATGCGCTGCCTCCATGAGCTCGTCGAGCTCATCTTGCCGTCGGCCATTGGTGATGATCTGATCATCACCTCCGTGGCTACCATGTTCAGATCTGAGCATTATTGAGCCTTAATGACTCCACCTTGATTAATATATTCCAAAAGTCATTGATCTTTATCTTAGAACAAATTTGAACTTTCTTGTTGTCTTCTTCTTCTTGATGCCTCCGCCGAACTCCGTCGACTTGACATCTTCTTCTTCATCTAGAGCACTTGAGTCTTAAACGAACACCATCAGCTCTAATACCATTTGTTGTGACAAAATTGATATGCTCTGATACAAATTGTTGCGTACATAACCCGGGATACCATACTATGATATCAATAGTTGGGAGATACGAAGATCCCCATTGATGACCTCAAGCACACCATGAGATCGATTACCTCGAGCACACAAGATGAATATTAAAAGATACAAAGAAAAATACACTATTTAACGTGATTCGACCCAAACATAGCCTACGTCTACGGGGAGAAAACTTAAGAGAGATTTATTAATAAACTTGATACAAAGCGATCTAACCTTCCTCTTGATGACATGAGAGCATTCATCTTCCCCTTGAATTTACGCCTAGATTACAACAGTATACTTTCTCTCTATGCACCTTCACCTTGCTTCTCTCTTTCTTAGCTTTTTGGGTCTTCTTGGCTTTTTAGAGGCTTGCATTATTGTTTACCATAACTTTCTTCTGCTCTTCTACTCCACCTAAATCTTAGGTTACAAACCTTTATTTATAGGATTTTATAATACAACTCCTATTTGGATTATGAGATGATCTTGGCCATTGGATGCTTGAAGAATCTTGAACAATCATATTAGGAGTTAATCTCCTTTATTTATAAGAATTTTAGACCCTTTAATCTTTAGAAATAAATCTTCATTGAATAGGAATTGAATCCTATTCATACTTCTCCTGAAAAGAAAACTTGCAATCGCCTGAAAAGGAAACTGTTTCACCTTGATTTGCTTCTTCTACTTCAAGCAATCGTCTTTTTCAACTCAATTAGATTTTCTTGGACCATCATATCCTCTTAAAAAACAAGGCAAAATCTTAACAATTTTTATTCTTGGAGATTGGAAATTGATGGTTGGTTTGTTGGATTTTGTAACATGCAGGTGTTGTGTATTGAAGGGAGCTGAGGTATGTAGATAAAGAGGTAAAGCTATATCTAATTTTGCATTTTGATCTTTAATCTTCGGTTTAAAATTGAATGATATGGAGATTGGCTTCTTCTTTTTAGGATTAATAGAATACAATTATATATTTTGGAATAAAAGATTTGTTATTAGGTAATTGATCCTGGTTTTTTATTTTGCTTAATTTCTACAATATTGTTTTCATGCACATTGACTATTTCTTTTGCAAAGGGCTTGACAAACATGTTTCGTGTTTTGCTTTTCACTTTATGAAAAAAAAATTGAATCTTTGGTGTTAATATATAGAAATTGTGGTAATTAGCTATCAAACTTTTTATATCAGCTAAAATTTTCTTGAAAATAGACATTGGAAGGTCATTGTTGTTTTTAATTACGAAAGTTTGTAAATTTAGGGATATTGTATGATTTATTAATAGGATTTCCTGGTAGATTGGCCAACTCGCTGAACAAATATATTATTTGGTCATGTTGGTTCAAAGTTCATTTAAAGGAGATGGCTCAGTTAGGAAGAGACATTTTTTTTCTTCTTTCCAATTTCAAATTGTAGTACTAACAAAATTGTATACAGTAAACGAAAACAGAATATATAGTCATGTTCCACATCAAAATAGTTTCAAGCAAGCCTAAATTAAAGAGAACGCCTGTATGCATAGCATTACAACTTCGTTTTCTCCTCATTTCTGAAGCAAATGAGTCATGCGATTTTCAGGAAATGGATGACAAGCTTATCGGGTGATGAAA